>JANSTX010055466.1:0-26393 GCA_027564355.1 Penthetria funebris
TAAATTAATTGTATTGAAAAATTCAGTAGAATATTTAAATGAAAATTTTCATTCAAGGTTGGAATATTATTTTCTATTTACCTGAGGTAAAAAAATAATGGTAAACAGAGAATGTTTTAATTGCATTTTTTCCATCACGTAAAAATTTAAATGAAGTCAATTAATTTTACTATAATTTATTCGTTATATGATCCTTGCATAATATTTATGGAATTTATATGCTATAAAAATTTATAATTGGGATATGCTGAAAAGTACATGTTTGAGAATATTTGTCGAAATGTTTTCAATAGTTTTTGTTTAAAATCATTATAGGTATTCAAGTCTATGTTACAGACTGGCAGTTCTTAGTAGAGAATTATTTTCTTTTTAATTCACAGAGCATTTCACAATGACGGAATGGGGTATTTTCTGTGCCCATTATTATGTTCACTAGCAATTTCTTGTACTGTATTTAAATTTGGTAAACTAAATTCATCAATGCATAATTGTTCTTATAAGTGAAATAAAATTATTCTAGCAGTTTATCAATTACTAGTGTATGTTCACAATTAAATAAGCATTTATTTGTAGAATCTAAATTCTAGCACAGGTTATGAGTTGACAAATCTTTCGTTCAAGAATTGTATTTTTTTCCGCTTGGTGTTACGATATTGAAGATCAAGAGCACACCTATGTCATTTAAGATCTTATCAGTTGCATGTAATAAATAATATTGATTTTTTCTATCGAACCTACTAGTATATTTTAAGATCGGATGAATTGAATGTAATGTCACCAAGATTTGACTTATTTGTGAATAAATAATATTAAAATTTTTTATTTTATTATTTTGTCTCTTGTCCATGTTGTCGAGTTAGTCACCCACTGCTGGCAAAACCATTGACTTAAATTTGTTGACGTTCAAATTTCATTTTCCATTATTTCATTCGCTTGTAGATTCTAAGTGCAGATTCTTGATTACAGTTGCACTCGATAAGATTGTGATAGAATGAAATACAGATATTTTAAGGCTAGGTATACTAAGAAAGAGGAAGCACCAGGAGAGATGTCGTGTATAATTATTGCATCAACATTGTTTATATTGTGTTCAGTAAAGCACCACGATTATCAGCTTCGCGTTTCACTCAATATGAATATTATCGAATACCACCCATAATGGTGTGTAATATAGATGCTGATGTTGTATAAGTCCACTTTTCCTCGTTATCGTATTGCTGTCCAATTCGAGGCCATTTATTCACGTTTCATTAAAGTGGACAACTACATAGCTTCGAGAATATCTCTATACTATTTAATAATACTGCTGATGTTGTAATCAATAATATTTTAGTATGTACTAATTTCATTTATTTATAGATGTATTTCAATGTTGTTTTATGAACATGCTTATATCCATCTATTTTGTATTGTTACGTATATCTAGTTCATCACTTCGCCTCAATATTGGTAATTGGATAATGTATACCTATCTTTTTGCAATCTTCTTCTTATAACAAGAAAATATGACGATAAAATTCAAATAAATTAATAATTTCTAAGAAAAACAATTTTAATTAGAAGAATTAACTTTTTCTAAATTTTAATTATTGGAAGGACTGCAAACATTACTTGGACCATTGATTTGAAAAAAATTTTTCATATTATTTTTTGAATATAAATTAAAATTATATTTTACAGTACCCTAATTAAAATCAATGGAAATTATAAAGAAAATTGGCAAAATAAATAAGAAAATAATTTAATAAATAATTGCAATTGACAAATAATTTGAAGACTTTTAAATTAAAAAAAAAAATCCAAATTTTTCAAACATCGATGTTGTTTTTAATGTAAAACTAAAATTATCTTTTATGTAAATCATTTATAATTAAAAAATACAAATTCTTACAACGAGGTGTAAAATCTATGTTTAATTATTATTATTATCGTTAATAATCAATTATTAATTATTAATTATCAAAAATAAGTGAATTTATGTGAAATAAAAACTGCATTTGTATGAGTATATTTAAAATCAGCGTGAAAATGTAATGAATTTTAGATAAATAAATAATTTTAATTTTTTAAATCAATTTTCATATCAATTATATAAATAATAGTAAATTTGTAATGATTAAATGGACTAAATGTGAGTGATTTAAAATATAAAAAAAATTGTAATTTCAGAACGTGGATTTTTAATTGTTCACCATAAAAATACTTCAAGATTTGTACAAAATGGTACATACTTTGTGATTGACAGTAAATGCATGTCACAATTCGGTCAAAAGATAAATGTTTCAAAGAAGCAATAGGTGAAGTAGAGGACTTCCCATATTGGGTGAAAACATCTAAACACAAACTACATAACTTTGTATGACACATCAGTGTATCGAATAATTCAAATCTTTAGCCTATCAAATAAACATCGTAAGTGTCAAGTTTTATAAATGATGATGATGCTGATGAACTATAATTTTGACAATTAAGAATAATATTAACCCATTGGCATTCTAGCGCCAGTTAATAACCGAAGTACCTTCGGTTCATAATTCGAATCATTTACTAGGTTCTTTTTGCATGAATAGAAGATTCCTCTATAAGATATTCTTAGTGGGATTTGAAAATGAGTGTGTTAAGTGTTGAGTATATTCGTCAACATCTAAATTAGAATTTAGATATTTTTAATTTTTAATGTTATTGATCTTCAATTATCACTTCTAACTATATTGATATATCTAGCTATAGTGACAACTAGTAGTGGTAGTGTTAAACAACCTTTATCTCAAATACTATTGCATTACTCAATCATTTATTGTTTTCAAGTATAAATTCATGATTTTCGATGTAGAAGATAGACTTGGGTAAATTTGCAGAAATTAAAGGAATTAATTACATGAAATTATTCTAGAATCAGTTCAAAACAGACGTATAGACCTGTCTGATTTATAGTAATTTTTGATACATATCTTGAAGATATCAAATTCAATAGTATAATATAATTTTTAAGTTTTTAATTACTTAAATTAAATTTTTAAAATGATATTTCTTTATTTAAAAATTTTATCACTTTGTTATTTAATTCATTTAACAAGAAGAAAACATATTTAGAAATAATTGTGAGTATAAATTTAAAAAAAAAAAAACTAATCCTTCCGCGTAAATGTCTTAAATTACGAGATTTTTAAATTTAAATTGTATTTATTATTGTGGAAAAGATGCAAAGAAAATATTTATTAATTATATTACATTATAAGTTGATCAATAATTATGTGAAGAAGAAAATGATATCAAATTATGACAATATTTACATATGTAATATATAAAGACGAGTACTGTGTTTAAAACTATAAGAAAATATAGCTCAAATGTTAGTATAATGTTTTTTTTTATTATAATATTATTTAAATTAATTAAATGAAAATTAAAAAAAAAATTATTAGATAAAAATTGTATCTATATATGACAATTAACTGAAATTCTTTTTAAATAGATTAACGTTCTTACCGGCCATGTTTATTTTGAACAATACTAAACATCTGTGTTTTATATCATCAACATAACTATGAAGACATTTATGATTCGTGAATCTGCAACAAATAAGTTTTGCTATATGGAAAAAACATTATTATAAATTTATGCAATTGGACGCGGTCGCCAAACACACTCCATTCGCCATTTTTTTCGCTGTATATAGTATTCAATCTTCATTTCTCTTAAATATTTTAAAAAACATGATTAGTTCATATAATATAAAATATACATTAGCTAACTACGTAATAAGACGATTAACGAGAATTTAATATTACAAATTATAGGTACATTTTAAGAAGGTTTCATAATTAATATCGATTAAGCTGACTATTAAATAGGTAAGTGCAAACGAATACGTACTCTAAATATGCATTGAACTTCAAATAGTTATGATAATATTAATGAGGATCATATGTTAACAATTTGTCAATTTAAATAAAATGCAGTTGTTGTTCAATCTATATTGCGATTCCACCAGAAGAACGATCACAGTATATGTCTATATATGTCAGCTTTATGGCGTATGTTTATCCCAAAAAATATTGGTATTATTAGTGCATTGTTTATTAATATGTTCAAATACATATCTCACCAACAAACTAGTGGTTCTGTAGATTTACACACCACTCTACCGAATTGTCAAAGTTTCACTGTATATTAGAAAGTATTGTGCAGTTTTTTTTTGTTAACATTTGAGTAAATATGTGTGATTAAATATCTTATCGGCCTATGTGATCTTGAGACGTAAGGATAAAGATGATGATTACAATAGTTAAGTTTTAATATAAATTTTCTAATTACTTACATCACACGAATTAATAATTGTTAATTGCTTTAAAATATTTCGACCAATTTTCTTTCGTCTCTTAAATGCTGTTTGTTTATTCTTTAAAATTATGGATCCAATTTTTATCAATGATAAAATTTTTAAATTAAAAACAAATTATAATTGAATTATTTTTGAAAAATATCCTAATTTTATAAATAAACTAAATACGGTTGTTTTTAAAAATGAATTACTTTGTGTGAATTGAGTGCTTTAAAAATGTAAAGATATTGTTTTTAAAATTTAAAAACGATTTATTTATTTGTTTTTTCATTTAGCAAATATTTTATTATTATACTTTTACTTTTATAATTTTCTAACTAGAATAGTAAAAAATATATTTGATGACAAAAAAAATTAATTATATAAATCAACTAAATAGAAAAAAACTGTTTTTAAAAAATATAGGAGTAATATAAGTAAAGAAGTCTTCAATTACTCAATAATATCTATTTTTTAAATAAACAGCAAATGAAAAAATGCATAGAAATGTTAAAAATGTTTTTTTAAACAATTTATTATGTGATTATAACAATTTTTTATCAAATTTGAACGACATACGCAGGTATTTCATTTTCAAATAAATTTGTGTTTATGGCGTAGTAAAGAAGTTACGACATTTGAAAATTAGTCATTATTTTGATTTTTGTAGAACATAATCGAAAATAAAGTCAATTTTTAATAAGTTGATTACATTTTTATTTTGTAATTAAATTTTTGCCATTGTTCACTGTCACTATGGCCTGTATCTTCACTTTAAACTATCCCCTACCACTGGTACTTCGCCATGGTATTCCTGGACGCCCAATTCTTTAGGTTATCAAATTATTTAAATGTAACATTGATTGTTTTTTAAATCAATTATTTCTAACATTTTTATGCATTTTTATAATTAAATAATTATTATAATTAAACAGAATTTCAAAATTGTATATTAAATGTTTGTAAACAATATTTTTAAAATTATCGCACACTCTCAGACCCAAAATACACAATACATTAAACAGTACACATTCTACATATTTTTTTATACAATCAATAAGAAATATTTGAATTCAATTGAATTATTTTAAAATTAAAATGATTGAGTCTGTTAAACTGGTTTATTTTTGAAAATCAAATTAAATAAAAAAGAAACAAAAAACAAACCAATAAATTAATAATTAAAATATAGTCTGTATAATATTTGTAAATATTTATTATTAAAATTATTTAACACAACAACTGCGATTTTATATATGTGTACTTTAAGGAAATAAATTGATTTCACGTGCTGACTTAGAAGAAACGTTTCTAATTTTACTTATAGCATAATTGCTCTATCGTCGAATACTAACTGAAACTGATTAATGACTGTTTTTCTGCCACAATTTGCTATTGTATTACCCCCAGCTCTTCTATTACTACTTCAAGTGCATATATTTTTAAATTACCGCTTACAGCTTTCAAAATCTCCATAAATTCTTGTTTGAGAATGCGTGTAGCCAGAAAATTTTAAACAACCACCTTAGGCTGCCAATATTGTCACTGAAATTATGATCTCCAAGACAACTGCAAAGAGATCCTTACCCCTTTACCGCATAACCCAGTACAAAACGCGCAAGAACAATAGTGGAAATAAATAAAATGCCTACCAGTTTCTTTCGAATACCCGCTTCAAACCCGACATACTATCATGTATAATAATATCAATAAGTTTTATTATATTTAGTTGATACAGATTACAATAGACTCATGTTATATATTTTCAGAAATTGTTAATCAACTCTTCTTTCAATTCGGTTAGAATATCATGAGACATTCACAAACTTTACTAATGATAGAATCAAATACTGAAGCGATGCAATTCAAGCCCAATTTCGATATCAAGATATTGTTATGCGATTTAAAATTCAAGACGAGTTATAACTGAACTCAATTAAAGCTCTATTTTGTGTCCTAAAAAAGCGTTTTCTGTCATTTGTTATTGACTATGTAAGAATTCAAATTATTAAATCATCCATACCCATGTTGGCAATGGTCTATATCAAGTTTTGTGCAAAATACTCATATATTAGCTGTTGTATATTCTCAAATAGTTATAAACTGGACGATTCGAACACGAAGTCGCCAACAACATATTCAACATGATTTTATTGTACATTTGATCGAGAGTTATATATACATTGACCGTGCACTTGAACCTTATGACATTCCGGACATAATTCTGTATAATTGTGCGTCGTAATTAGCAGTTGCACTTCGCTGCATATAACATGGCAAATCTGGTATTTAATCAGTTTCCAACACTATGAAACGCGACAAATATAGTGAGTTTATTTTAAATAAAATTTTGATTCTGGCTATTCCTATTACATATTTACTAACCATGAAATTCAAAATTATATCATATTCGGAATGTTACAATATTATTCATAATGGGTTTTTTAAAATGGAAGTGATGTTGCAGGGCCAGCGGGCACTCTTAGCTTTCTCGACAGAATTAAATGCCAAGTTATTTGACTTCTAGATGATAAATGTGTTACCCAGATTACATAGATTCATTTCAACATGGTCACAATGGGTAGTTCAACATGGTCACAATGGGTATTCTCAAAATTCTGCCGAAGTTCCAATCTGCAGCCTCCCTTCCTATATGAACAACTTTTTTGTGTTAATAAACGTTAAAGGGTAGTCACTTCCTTAAAGACAACTTTAATTTATAATTTACCAAAAAAGCATTACTTCAAGTGAACCCAACCAATTCCGATACCTGGCTCATGACTAGCATTTAGGTTACCAAACTCATCTGTACCAGAACGCGATGTCACGACGGTAACTCTATCACGATTTATGTATGTAACGGCATGTGTTTGAGGCTAAAATTTTTTGTGTTTTCGACAGGTTGAAAAAAGATCTTACCAACAAAGTGGGTATAGTTGAGTTGAAAATTACAGTTATTTGTGTTCACAGTCGATGTTACGTGCATATTAGAAACGGTAAAGTAGCATCGTAGTGCCATCTTATACACCTACTCGTCTGTCTTGCTTTACTTATATGAGATAAGATATTGGTATAATGTCGACAAAACTTTACTTAGTTTTGTTGCTTCGCAATAAAAATTAGCACCGCTTTATGTAGATAACAAAAAGGGGGTTTCACTCGCTTTCCTACCTTCGAATTCCAGTCATCTTAAATACGTTGAGTTTGTATCGATTTAAATTGCCGCACAACTTACTTGTTAGTGCAAGCACGATTTTCACCTTCTAGGTTCCGTAAGCCAAATGTATAGTCATTGTATTCCTGTTCAATCTTTGATATTATTGTGGCACTAATACGAAATTCATTTTAACCGGGAAAAAATTTACAAATATACAGTTATAGTAATTATATTTTTTGCATAAAGTAGTACACATATTTTGCTATATTTTTAATTAACTTAAAAGAAACAATAATTGCATGCAAGTTCATATTTACAAATTTACAAAAATTTAACTTAACGCCAATTTATAAATTAGTTAGTATAATTTAATAAAAGCATTTTCTAAAAAAAAATGGCATTTATGAAATGCTTAAGTCGATGGATTTTAAAGGGATGTAACATATTGTCACGCTTATCAAATTATTCATATCCTTATAATCTCCTACACATTGGTCATAATTGATTTAATCAAATTTTGTATTTAAGAAACTAAAAATAAATGTTATACTACTTTTAAAAATTCATCACAGACTAGAATTTAAAAGTTTGTTTTAAAATATCATTTAATTTAGTACTATTTTTTTTTAATATGCATTGACTATTTATCGGAAAAAAACAATTCTAATTTTAAAAAAGTCTAAAAGTAATTTTTTTCAACTCTTACTATTATTGGTGGTGAATGTAAAGTGGCGATTAAAAATATTAAGGTTCATCATCATAATTCCGACTTTTATTCAACGTGGGAATATAAGGTTTCAACACGATCTCTGACTGGATTCCAATCAAGCGCATAATTTGCAATATCACCTACAGTAAGTCAAAGGTAATCATCGTGTTGCCACTTATTGCCATTTCTCGAGCAAAAAGTGTTTGCGCAGTGTGAGTTACGAGCACACATCTGTCTAGGTTGGTAGATTTGTTATTTCATTATATGGTGCCAAACCGCACGTTCACGGTATATGCCAGTTCTATGCCACACCATTCTACCGAATTATTCAAAAATTTAACTGCATGTTTCACTGCATATTAGAAAATATTGCCGTTTTTTTTGTGCATATTTTATATATGTAGAAAACGGTAAATTAACATTGTAATACCACCCTATCCGCCCTTGAAGCCTAAAAGTTAAGATGATGATGATAATGATGATGATTATGATGATGATGATGATGGTGATGATGTACTGAATTACTTAAATATGTAAACGTGTACATTAATTGGAAAATTTTAAGTAAATTTATTTTGTTCCTGCATGTAAACAACAAATTTATATTATTCTGTATCTCTGTCATAATGATGCTGCTGCTGACGATGATGATGATGTGGATAGTGAATAATTTATGGCAATTTATTGCCTTATTACCGCTTCAAACAGTTAATGTTTCTTCTACAGATGAAACACTAAAAATTGATGAAACTGGTGCAAATGTGTCAATATTTTTTTTATTAACTAATTTAATGTCATGAATGTTTTCTATTATTTTTTATTATATTTTTTTCTATTTTGTATCTTTTTGCGCCTCCTCAACCATCTAACATAAAAATAATACTAGTAAATAACTAATTTTTACAAATGTTTTGAACGGAATTTTATGTTGTTTGTTTGAAACAAAATATTCATTTCAACAAAAAAAAAAAAAAGGTTAAAATAATAACAATTTTACATTTAATTTATAGAATTTAAAGAATTGTTTTTTGCTGTTTTTATATAATTAAATTAAAAAAATATATACTCGTATATTTATATAAATTAGAAAATTTCACATTTACACATTTAATTGTTGTCTTTTCTTTCTTTTCGCCTCTTCTATTTAATATAAATAAATTATTTTTACAAATTGGAAAAAAGAAAATAATATTTTAAAATCTATTATCTTATAATCACATACTCGTGCATACACCATTTATTTATCAAACACATTGTAAAAACAAAAAAAAAAAAACACCATTACACGTAATCTAATTGTATTGTTATTTGCTTAACACCAATCGATTCAAATATCATTCTTGTATGGGTTAAAACATATTTTGCATCAACATTTTTTGATACCTCTAATTTTATTGCACCAACATATACATCACTGCATAATGTCCAAAAATGTGGTTCTTGTACACTATAAACACCAGCCAAACCGGTTACCTTTTGATAACATTGTGGTAATGCACGATCAATAGCTTCCGGTTGACGTTGCATTAATACCATTATCGATTCTTTGATTAAACTTAAAACACTTAATGCAATTAAAATTGCAATAAACATTGAACATATTGGATCGGCTCTCATCCAACCAAATAAATGCATTAATACGGCCGATATAATGACACCAACTGAACCCAATGTATCGGCCAATATATGTAAGAAAACACCACGCATAATTTGTGAATTACCACTTGTACTAAATTGTAAATCAATTGTATGATCATGTGAATGACCATGATTATTTAATAAATTAATGTGTTCATCATGACCATGATTGGAATGTGAATGTGAATTTGAATGTGAATGTTGTCCACCACCACCACCACTACTGGCACCATGACTGTGGCCATGACTACCACCACCACCATGCGAATGTCCATGACCATGTTGAAAAGCATAAATGCCAACTAAATTCACAAGAAAACCAAGCACAGAAACTACAAAAAGTCTCTCATGTTTAACCTATGAAAAAAAAAAAAAATATTATATAATATTTTGAATTAAAAATCAAACAAACCTCTGGTGGTTCAATTGCACGTTCAACAGCTTCTGACATTATGAAAAATGCAATAAATAATAAAAATAAACTATTAACAAAACCAGCTATTACTTCAGCTCTTACATAACCATATGTATATTTTTCATTTGCTTTCCATTTTGTTATAACAGAGGCTGCTAAACCAGCAAGCAACCCCGTACAATCAAAGAACATGTGAAATGAATCAGATATTAAACCTATAATGAAATTGAAATTGATTAGTTAAATAACATATAAATATATAAATTTATAAAACTTAAAAATATCGAAAAACATTCATCATCACATCAACCTTCATTTCGCTGTGCGGCAGCTGCACGATGCCAAGATTCTGCATTTGCGAGTCTCGATTAATATTGCGGATCATTATCAATTTGGACGGTATACTTTAGCTTTCAAAAATTGTTCACATGATAAAACAATCAAGACTGTCGAATGTGTGATTATAATAGACGAAGAGAATATATAATGGTGATAGCCTAAATTCTTAACACATAATAAATTGCACGACCTAACAGTTCTAAAACTAGTCTGTTCTTTACAAATACACGGTTTCTGTACTGAACTTTTTTTTATTGTATTCAGTATGGTGATGTCACACCAGTTCTCATACATACAAAAGTTACCAATTTTCGGCACCATAATTATCCATTCAGCGGTGGTTTACATCAACATTCAGACCAACAAATCAGAAGTAAGTGAAAACGAGCATTCCAAACTTGGTATGTATAAACTCGCAAGACGTATACGGATTCGTCAAAAGCAGGTGCATTTAATGTTGAATAACACGTTAATATGACACCTAAATTATGTTGTAATGATGAATGAAGTGGCTAACATTGAGATTATTTAAACCGTCCTTTCGTTCCATGCGATGTTAGTAAAACATTAATCACAAAATATGTCAATAGTTGCATGTGATCGTGACCTAAAACGTTAGATCATAATCAAGTTGTTCGAGACTACCTGACTTACGAAACAAAATAGATTGTTAAGGATATATGCACCATTGTATTGAATAATAACAATTAATCTCATACATTCCAGTTGAAAAGTCTACATTATACTTATTTGAATTCATATTGGAAATAGCACATTAATATCATAGTGCCTTCCTAAGTGCCTATGGGATGTACAGCTCAGAGATTTTTCAATTGGAAAGAGAGACCAGATAAGTTAAACAGTTTGATCATTTATTAAGTCTGTTAAACTATTAAAACCATCAACTGTATAAAATCAATTAGCATAAGAAATCTGACAAATACTAATTACCATCTAATTACATGTATCTGCATAATTTTTGTAAATATTAATTAAAAAATTATGCGGCAGATAAGATTCATACATAAAATTACAAACCACATTCTTATCTAATCTGTTATTAAAACATACCAAACACGTAAAGATAATATGTAACTGAAATTTAATATTACATTGTTAATATTAATATGTGCTTCGATATCATTCTCGAATCATAAAAATTCGCCTAATTTGTCATAACACAAGAATCACCCAATTCCTTAATTCAGGTTTCGGGACACATCATTATTTTGGCGAGAGCCACAATTAAAAATAAAAACAAAAAACAAATTTAATAATAAAATTTAAAAAAATAAAAAACCACTTACCTAAACTATTTGTAGCTATTCCATAAAATAATTCAACAAATGCAAAACTTAAATTTAATATTAAAAATAAAAATAAATTCCTTGAATTTTTATCGGAAAATATTAATCTTTTCCAATCATTTAATTTATTTTTTAATCTGTAACCGAGACTTCGACTATCTTTATGTGTTAACGGCAACATATTTATTTGGTAATTATTCCTATGTAAAATAGACAAAAGTATAAAAAAAAAAGATAATTTTAAATTTGAAATTTTCAATAATCTGCTTACGTGTAAACAATAAAAATATTTTAATCAAATAAAATTGTATATAACCTTAAAAAAACATGTTCATTTAATTTTTTATATTTACCTATTTTTTTTTTTTTATTCACCAATTATTTCTCACGATTTGTAATAAGATTCGAAATTTATTATTTTTGTTAATTGATTTCACGGATCTTCATATTTAATATGATTTTATCAAAAAAATAAAAAAAAAAGAAAAAGAAAAGAAACAGAATAGAAATTTAGTGATTAATCAGAGACGTTTAGTCAACAAAAAAAAAAAATGATTATTGTACGTACGCAAATCAAATGTTGTACCAAACATTTCTGGTTGAGTATAGTATCACATTTAGTGGGTGTAATCGATTTTTAACATATAAATTATAGCAATCAATTCATGTAGCACATAAATTACAATATCAATTATTTAAAATAAGTATAGAACACTGTAGATTAAAATAATCATATTTTATTATATATATGTTTTCAATTCAATTTTATTTAATTGAAAACAATACAAATATTGTAATATAAATTATAAAAATTGAAGCAATGGTTATGCAGTCATCATCAACAATAATAATAAATTATAATATGGCAACACTAAGTGTGTCCCGTCGACCAATTTCTGTCTATCTTTCTTTTGCATGTAAATCCCAAAATGGTGAGATTTGTTCTTTTTTATTAAATAAATTTTGTATTTAAAATTATATATATGCATTTTAAAATTATTATTAATAAAATATATAGTGATTATGTGAAGAAATAAATGAATTTAATATTTTCATTACGATAATTTGTACAAAAATGGAAATAGAAATAAATTTGTCTTGCTGACCATGTGGCAGTCATTCTATGTTCATTTACATAAAGAAAAGAATTAGTTTCCAATTCTATTTAAAATAAATATTCTTAAATTATACAATTATTTATAGTTTCGTTTTAAAGTTAATGTACATGGGAAATATGTATGTTTAGAATTAATTAATTTTGTTAATAATTCTAACCTCAAAATTTATATTTGAAGAAGCCGTCTAATTTCGTTTCCTTGAAGTCATGTCTGCATCAAATGAATATACATACCCGAATCATTGAAATAAAATTCATCATTTTAAATATTATAAATCCTTGATGATTAAAGTTACCATGAAAAAATTTAATAAATTCAGTCCTTAATGGATTGACGATTTTTCTCCTCCATTATAAAATGCCGTGTTGATTACTTGTTGATTAGCTTTTCTTTTTTTTTCTAGTTGGCTTTATATGTAAACTAAAAAAGACAGAAACACGATAACAGTCACTATTGATTCACTTTATTTTATTGAGAAGTTTATAATCAAATAACTTCTTTTATTTTTATATAAATTTAATATAGCCACCAAAAAAAGATACAAAAACATCGGCTAAACAGCCACAAAAAACCCAAAAGAAAAAGGAAGGTGGTGGCGGTAAAGCAAAGAAGAAGAAGTGGTCAAAGGGAAAAGTCCGGGATAAGTTAAATAATCAAGTTTTATTTGATAACGCCACTTATGAAAAATTATATAAAGAAGTTCCGCAATACAAATTAATTACACCATCCGTGGTCTCTGAAAGACTGAAAATCCGTGGTTCACTTGCACGACGTGCATTAATTGAACTCCGTGAAAAAGGTTTTTGTTTTTTTCTCGTTATTTTATTGTGAATTTATCAAATGATATGATTTCCTAATTTAATTTTTTTTTTTTTATTTGAATTTAGGATTAATTAAGCAAGTTATTCAACACCATGCCCAAGTAATTTACACAAGAACGACCAAAGGCGACGATCCAGCTACATAATTTGTAATCCTTTGATTTTTTCTTGTATTTTATTTTTTAAACGAAATTGTATAAACTGAAGAAAAATAAGATAAAATAAATTAAACTTATTTTATTTTGAGTTTGAAGAAGAAAAAATTCAAGCGTCTTTTTTTTTTTTTTTTTAATCAACATCAGCATCTCGACCTTATGCTTCACACGCTGGAGCATATGGCGTCGACGAACATCCACAGTTCACAACCTCTGACTAGCACCCCTCAATACTCCGTCCGGCCATCACCCTCACTTCACATCATCCTTTATAACTAGTAATAGACCTCTTAATGAATGCTTCGCTACGTTGTTTTTTTTGGACGGGAGGGCCTTTTATTACACTGCAGTTTCCAGTCATTTGCATATTTCATAATATCTCCGATCTTTGCACCAGTGCATGGCTTATCCAATTCCACTTTCTTTGGCTCATTTGAAATCCTCTACTTCGTTTCTTCGTCTTTAACCTCAAGTGAACATGTCATAGACGTACCTCTATATCTTATTCATTTGTTACGCGTATGAAGCATTGATCTTTATAGACCATTTGTGAGCTGTATTTCACAACTCGTTTAAGTTGCACCCACTTATCGTAACGATATAGCAGACATCCCTGTTTTACACCTCAATGGACGTGAAAAATATTGCCAATGTGAGTGGATCATGTACATCAAATTACAGGAATCTCCATAATTTTCTACTATTTTCTACATCAGGCCACAAAATACTATTGCAAACACCTGTTTGAAGTCGACAAATACCAAATACTTTTCCGTCATTGGTGATCGTCGGGGAATAGGGTTTTAATATATAAAATGACGATTAAAACATAAAAGAGTAAATATGAACAGAAACTTTAAGTGCTTGAATCACAGATTGCGTTTAAACATAAACCGTTATAAGTCGGGTGTTAGGCGACTCTCGACAGGAAGTACAGCAGATATTGATGGGATATAACATGATTTCTGTTTTCGTATATAATAGAGACGCGATTTGGTGATATTCTTAAATTGACATTGTTAAATAAAGAGTATAACTATATAGAAACTGTATGACATTGATACACACACGATATGAAGGTGAATTAAAGTTCCACTTAATGCTACGAAGCAGATTAATGGAAATCCTTCATTCTATGTACACATGAAGACGACGCGATTTTTAGATGATTTAAATGAATAGATGCAACAATTTAGTATATAACACTTAATAATATGTAAAATATATAATTTGTGGAAAAGAAGAAAACTAGAGTCACCGCAACCACAAAATCTCTACACACACAAGAGTAAACATTATTTCATTAATTATAATTTATTATGAAAAATTATATCTCACACATTGATTACATTTCATTTAATAAAATTAATTTAAATTGAATATTTTTAGTTCCAGCAAATTACAGACATCTAAGCAATGGTTATGCAGTCATTCAGCATTTATAATTTTATAATATGGTAACCTAACTGTTTCCTGACGACCAACTTCAACCTATATCTCTTTGGCGTATAAATTCCAAAATGGTGAGTGGTTCTTTTTCTTCTAAATAAATATTGTATTTAAAATTAACTATGTATACATTATAAAATTGTTATTATTAAAATATTTAGTGATTATGTGAAGAAATAAATGAATTTAATATTTTTATTACGATAATTCATATAAAAATGGAAATAGAAATAAATTTGTCTTGCTGGCGCATGTGGCAGTCATTCTATGTGCATGTACATAAGGAAAAAAATTAATTTTCAATTCTATTTAAAATTAAATTTTCCAGAATTATGTAACTATTTATAGTTTCGTTTTAAAGTTATTGTACATGGGCAATATGTATGTTTAGGATTAATTAATTTTGTTAATAATTCTAACCTCAAAATTTATATTTGGAAAAGCCGTCTAACTTCGTTTCATTGAAGTCCGGTCTGCATCAAATGAATGATGATAATTAAAGTTATCATGAAAAAATTTAATGAATTCAGTCTTTTATGGATTGACGATTTTACCCCTCCATTATAACACACCGTGTTAATTGCTAGTTGATTAGCTTTTCTTTTTTTCTAGTTGTCTTTATATGTATATTAAAAAAGACGGGAACACATAACAGCCACTATTGATTCACTTTATTTTATTGTGAAGTGTCTAATAAAACAACTTTCTTTTTTTTTATACATAAAATTAATATAGCCACCTAAAAAGGATACAAAAACATCGGCTAAACAGCCACAAAAAACCCAAAAGAAAAAGGAAGGTGGTGGCGGTAAAGCAAAGAAGAAGAAGTGGTCAAAGGGAAAAGTCCGGGATAAGTTAAATAATCAAGTTTTATTTGATAACGCCACTTATGAAAAATTATATAAAGAAGTTCCGCAATACAAATTAATTACACCATCCGTGGTCTCTGAAAGACTGAAAATCCGTGGTTCACTTGCACGACGTGCATTAATTGAACTCCGTGAAAAAGGTTTTTGTTTTTTTCTCGTTATTTTATTGTGAATTTATCAAATGATATGATTTCCTAATTTAATTTTTTTTTTTTTATTTGAATTTAGGATTAATTAAGCAAGTTATTCAACACCATGCCCAAGTAATTTACACAAGAACGACCAAAGGCGACGATCCAGCTACATAAGTTGTAATCCTTTGAATTTTTCTTGTATTTTATTTTTTAAACAAAATGTGTGATTGAGGATTAATTATATAATTTTAAGAACAAAAAAATTTTAACTTATTTGATTTGGGTTGAGGGAGAAAGATGCAATTGTCTTCATTTTTTAATTTTTGATAATTTCACAATCTTAATCTAACAACTTTCTAACGTGCAATGGTGACATAATGTTCGATACAGCAATCAGCATCTTAATTTATTTTTATCCTCTAAGTACGTTGTAAACCTATATGTAATTATGCCAATTGATGAACATCAACATCTCAGTGTTTACCAGCTTATTTCGATAAGAAAAATTCAGCTAATCCTTTGACTAATATACGCCCAATGAAATAATAATGTTTTTGATAATCTTCAATAATTGTTTCCAATACTTGGATTTGGATAAATTTTATTATCATTGTAGAACGTAAGAAAAACTTATACAAAAGATCCACGATTTGGATCAAATGCGGTTTTTATCATTTAGGATAGAAATTCAAAGAAAAACGCCACCATCATCATCATTAATATCAACAAGTTTTAAACCAACATTATTTACAATTTTAATACGAAACTGTGATCGTAGATCAGGTGTTGCAATCAAACATCTTTGATGATTATTATAATTGAATGAATTAAATTATGCCAAAATAAAATTTAAAAAATGTGATCGTCGTACATTTATTTCAATTGATGGTTCTTGTAAAAAACGTTGTAAAGTACCTTGAACTCTAAAAAAAAAATAAAACGAAAAATACAAACATAAAATTAGTAAATAAATTTTTATGTTATAAAGATGTGTTGTATTTGACTCTGTGATACATTATATGAATGTGCTATGTAACAACAGATTCGAGTGAGAACACAATTTGGTAATTTTAGTAAAGCAACATTATTAACAAATTGATCACTCTTTCATCACCAATGATGATCAGATCTCCAGAAGAATCTACAATATGTATCTACTGAAATTTATTAAATCTCATGTAGACATGATGTTCCTAAGTTTAGTTAGAACGATGATACTCATTTCAATTTCCCCATGAACATCACATTTGATACAGCAACAATTACTAATTCCAGATCAAATCAAAACATTTCTTCTAGTACACAACTAAATAAAGGGATAGTAATTTAGTGTAATTTCTACTTACATTCTATTTACTAACTAATGTAAGCAGTCACTACAAATTTTCTTGATATACCAATTACTTTGATATTGGAATAAAAATCATAAGATAAAAACTTGAACTCTCGCTGATTGTCTTTAGCACACATCACATCACACAATTATGTATTAATGTTTTATGGGATTTCTAAATAATTTATTATATCTCCTTAAACATTAAACTGTCGATATAAATTTTGCAAATGGATTTGTTTTTTCTGATGCATTGATATTATCTGAATAAAATTTTATTTTAACTCTTATCAGCTGAGAAAAGAAAACCTGAAAATTAAAAAAATAATTCAAAAATTACAGATATGTTGAATATTCTTCCACAATAAAACGTATACATTTTTATGCATAAGAACGAAAATTCTAATTTTAACCTGTGTCTTGTTTTTGTTAATGCCATCTGTCAGTAGCGGCACCCAGTGCTCATTTAATTATTTGACATAATAGATAAACGCTTTCATGCACAACATAGGCCTGGGACATCAATGTTAAATATTTAAAAAAATCAAATAAAAAGAAAAAAAAATTTAAATCCAAAAAATTATCCCGCCAAATAAAATAATATAAAACGATATATCTATATTCGCCCGGGGCGAAAAAGTACTTCTTTCGTCGCAGAATAACGTACTCCATTCGTCATATTTCGATTTGCGCATGTGTTATAAATCAATATTTTTTGACATTTACTATTAGGCAAGTTACTAGATAAATATTTTGACTGCTACTAAGTGTCTGACTTTATGTTCATAAATAAATTAAAATTTTTGTTACAATTGTCGTTCCATCGAATCACTTTGATATTATCACCCTGGCTTGCAGCTGTCTATAAAACCACTCACAGTATGTCAGCTCTGTTCAATTTTCTACATATCATTGAATTGCATTGATATGGAAATCCCAAATGGTTTAAAATAAAATGCGTCATATATAATTTATGTATGAATAAAGAACAACAAAAGCAAACAACAAATTTTTATTATTTAAATTAATTTAAATGTATAATTTATAAATAAAATTCGTTTATTCTTTTTAAATATTTAAACTTTTGATAGTATTTTTTTAAAAAGATGGCTTTGTGAAAGTGTTATTCAATTTATTTCTACAACCGAGAGATTTTAGTTGACAAATTCAAATGTAAGTGATTTTAGTTGACAAATTCAAATGTAAGTAATTTGATTTTTTGAACATTAAATTCATTTATTGTTTAATTAAATATAATCTATGCAATCGCATGTTTACGATTTACTTGCTTTCATTTCGATATATGCGGTTACTTAGCTTAGATGATCTTTTAATTGTCAGATTTTTACTTTACGTACTCTCTATTTCAAGAAAATTATTATGTGATCTAATATTCAATATAATGATGATTTGTGCAATAAATGAATAGAAAACATGACTGAATAAGCACGTTCTACGTCATTCAATGTCCATAATCATATGAAGTTACTAATGGCAAAAAGAAATAGAACAATCAATTTTATTTACAATTACGACCTAGAATTGGTAACCTGACACTAACAATTCATATAATTGCTAACATAATAAAAAAAAAGATATTGTGAATCTATTTTATTATAGATCAATACACATACTCTAAGTCTCCTGGTACCGGTAAGTAATATCATCATTTAGTGCGTTAGTATACCAAGAAATTTTAATTATTTGACTTTGGTACCGTTTATTGAGATACTCACATTTTTTGCTCTAGTAGGCATAAATGGTAGAGTTAGTAGACCGGTACCTCTAACTACTACTATGACGTTATACACTATAGTTTTTTTTTAGTTTTTCATTTTTGAACATTAAATTATGAATGGCATTGAGATGCATATTTATAATGCACTAAAAATTTTGGAATGTGTAGCAAGCATTAAGATATCCTCAGCATATTCAGTCTCGTTAATAGGGAGTAGAAATATTGCGCCATATATCGGATAGGAGATCATAATGGCAAGTCTGCAATGTACAATATGTAAAGTGTGGCGATCAAAAGTATACGCCTTGTATTACACCAACACTTATTGCATACATATCAGATATACAGTCACCGATGCGAACCTTGAATGATCTATTTGTTACACGATTTAACAATTAAAAAAAAGAAAACATTTACAAGGTGATCGTTAAATCCGTGCATGTATTTTATTTTATATATTAAACTATTTAACAATTAATTCACGGTTATAAATTGGTGTTCTGATAAAGTCTAGCATGTCCATCAATGCATACGTAATGTGGAATAACTACTCCTGGAACCCATTGGGTTGGGTGACATTCGGTGGAAAGTACCGCAAATATTGAATTTGGTGATAGAACTATTTATGTATTTGTTGATATGTATGGATTTAAAACGAATTGGTAATATTCTCTTTAATTCATTTATAACGATCGAAAACGACTGGTTCACCATCTCATTTCGACCTTTACTACACATTCCATCCCCTTCCACAGGTACACTAGGCTCTTTAATAAAGGTTTTCCGTTACTTTTTTTGGACGACCAAATCTTCTATTGCTCTACGAATTCCAGTTACCTTTTTCGGCTAACAGACGGACTAACAAACGAACATGTTTAAATCAGTTTCTTTTCGTATTATAAGTGTATTTACGTGACAAAATTTTCTTGCGTTTTTCTTTCGTAACGTTATATATATTAATGGAACCAAATCTATATAGTCCTTTAGTACTTTTGTACCCAGGAACTAAAAAGCACAAATTTATTGTTTGTCTTAAATAAAGTAACTTAAAATAACGCGGCGTTAAGATCTATAAAATTTTGTTTCACAATTTTTTACTATTATATTATTATATATTATTATATTGTAAAAATACTGATGTTATACAATTTTATGTTTGAGAAGTCACTTGACAGCCCTGAATATCCCTGCAATAGAGAATAAGTTAAGGAGGCAGAAGATTTATGTATTTATTATGAATTTCAAGATTGTCTTTCATCATCAGTTTAAATATTCTCAACATTTATCAAATAATGATCAATGAAAACATCCGAATGCATATCAACATTGAGCACAGATTTTCTCTACATTTACTAATTGTTATAGTGATTAATTATTTAGTATTTGGAACTTCCGTTTTCTGTGAAATCGCATTTTTAATTTAATAAGTACCACCAATCAAAAGACTGTTCTAAATTATTGTTCATATGAAATCCCAACTTATTTAAATGTTAACCAAATTAGCCGCTTCATTGGTGTTACCCATATACATATTACAATATTTGATCTCTTAATCCCAATAAGGAAGTGTTTTATAGATGACGATAAAAAGGTCTACTTGTTATCAGAAAATATTTTCTTCGTAGGTAAGTAAATGTGAACAAAACATTTTACATTATCGCTTCTGAAATCGGTTACTTGTCGACAATGGTTTTTTTTGACAAGTACGTGGTCAGGACTTTTGTGGTTAATTTAACCCAGATCGTTTCTCTCAGCATTAACATATAGAAAACAAATTGTATACTTCAAATATTTATTATTAATTAATTAATATTTATATATTCATATGTGTGTGTATATATAATATATATTTATATTCAATTTAATTATTAATTTGTTTTGTTTCTCACTTATCATTTATTACATATTTAAATCAAACAGCATATTTTTTTTTAATTAATTACTCAATTAATTATTCAAATTATTCCTTTGTTTATCATTTTCTTTTGTTTTATTGAACATTTATACTTTTGCTTTTACTATTTTCTTTGATATCAAATTAATTATTTTTTATTGCACTAAATTTTTATAATGCTCTAGTAATACTCAGACAGAGGAATGGAATTCGTAGTAAATTGTTAATAATTTTTTTGTTTTATTTCCTTGTTATAGTTTTTTTTTTTTTTGTATTTTTTTTTTTTTTTTTTTTAATTTAAAATTTTTTATCTTTTAAAAAGTAAATTATATTTTATTTATATGAATAAAATAAAAATTAATTTAAATTTTTTATATATTTGTAGTTATAATGTAAATAAAGATAAATATAAAATGTGTATTTGTATTATTAGTATAAGATATAATAATAATATAAAACTAATAAAAAAAAAAAGGATATTAACAGTCGTCTAGAGATTATACCTCTCAATTAGCATTAGAAATATGATGAAGATACTTGGTCATTTGGCCCTAATTTAATGTTATGTTCAAGATACATGCGAATAAAATTTATTAATCTACATAGTACATTGTAAGAATACAACCTTAAGCAACAAGTAGCAACGACATACATTATCAATAACTGTTATAAACTAATTATAAACATAAATGTTCAAATTTGTCACAATATTCGGTAATTGCAAGTGTATACAAATGTGCATATTTCTAAACAATTTACTATATTTTTACTATAAATAAATTATTTAATTGTTAACCGTACTGTGTCATTTGTAAAATTTCACTAAAATCTACAAGAATATTATTGCAGACATTATTCGTAATACAGTTATAGTGAAATCGATATAATCGTAATTTAAATTAACTTCTCTAATCGCATAAACGATTTTAATTAATTTATGAACATATAATTAAATACTTCAATTACCTAACTTTATTATAAATTCGTACATTTTTCAATTGATTGCAGTTATTAAAACTGTGCTACTGTGTTAAAAAAAAAAGAATTGACCGAAACAGTTCTTGTGGCAATAAATTAAAAATAACAACATATTTCTTATAAAAAAAAGACAATTATAAAATTAAACGATAGTCTTATCATAGTGCCATCATAAATGACCTGAATTTCTTATCATCTGTCTGATGCTTTGTCCTATATTTTTTTTTTTTTGTTTGAAAATATGGAAAGATTCACATTTATAATATTCCTAAAATTGCACCCTATCCTAATTAAAACATATTAAAAATTAACAAACAATAAAAAAAAAAGACAAACTTAAAAATAGATCGTATGATTTAAACGATTATAAAAAAAAAAAACACACGGTTCGAGACATACATTACATGAAAAAGTGTCCTTTAAATTTATGACACAAAATTTTAACTCAATAATAGTAGAACTTTTACTCAAATTTACTATAAAATTCTGTTGAGAAAGTAAAGTGTTTTTGAATATCAGTTCAGAGCTAGAAGAAAACACCGGACTCAATGATCGATTTATAAACGTTGTGCTCTCTTGAATTTCTCCGATCAGACGATTGTAAAATTAAATCTAACAAAAGAAAAAAATAATTGAAGCCAGACAACATCAATAGTAAGAACTCATCTTACGAAAATTCGAATGTTAAAACGACTGAAAAAAAAAATCAAAGAATATACTCAAAATCATCACATCCGTGGTGATGCTACAAAATAGTGACTAATATAAAATTGTAGAAGATAGTTCTCAAGCTAATTGATATAAAGGATATATTTAAATTATACCAAAATCTTGACAAGATACATATCCACATTCCAACCAAATAAAAAAACACATCAGTAAAGCACTCAAATCAGTAAAAATGAATTTTTAAATCATACAAATAAAGGCAAAAGGTGTCTGTTAACCAGTTTAAAGTAGAATCTTTTCTAGGGTCTAAGTAGCTATGGTGACGAATGGAGTTGCCGACAATCATCGAGGTTACTCAACCAATCTTTACCTCCACACGGTGTCATCGATATCTCGATTACGGTATACGACAAAAATGAAGTGTGATCGAGGCTAAAAAGATGGTGCTAATGTCGTGTTTGTCGACTGGTTGCAAAAGCAGTTCAATAACTGTGGATTTATGCGCCACTCTATTGACATATTCAAATGTATAACTGAATAATTATAATATAGGATCATATTTTCCAGTTGGAAATGTTCAATTATATTTATTTGAGTTTACATTTGATGTTAGATGCATATTTGAAATGATAAATTAACATCGTAATGTCGCCATATGTGCCCTCGAGGCGTATAAAAGTTTAGATGAAGTCGCTATTAAAAGCTTATTCGAAGAAATAAATCATTCAGAAGTCATGATCAACTCTAAGAAAGATCAAGAGAACTTTTTATCCTAGAACGCCAGGAATTAAGGAAAGCATAAGCCATACTGACCGATCATTGTTCAACAAAAACAAAAAAAAAAAAAAAACCACACATCCCAAAGTGATATTGGTACAGATCCAATATGTAGATAGTGTGAAAAAGAACGATGAGTCGCCTAGGCATTGAGTATAAACAAATGACACAATGCACACCCGAGAATATGATAGAGAAAATTTTACAATATATTCCCAGACCAAAAATTACATTCGTAAATTTATAATTCTGCAAAATATTTTTTTTTACGAAAATTGAGAATTCAAGGTATTGAGGTAAAGGCAGAGAACTAAACTCATGCTACAGTATTTCGTCTACATACGTTTTTACAATGATCTTACTGGTGAAAATATTTTTAATATATAAAAGTATGTCAAATATGTTCAGAGTTCATAAAATGCTTAATTTGTAGAATTGCTATTCATCTATCACCACTTGATATATTGGTGAAATAATTTTTTTTCTAATTAAATAAATGTCCCAATGATATAAATAATAATTGTAGACTTGAAATTCAGGTTATAGCCAATAGGTGCCATAGACGAATATATTAAGCAGATTATTATAATATTATATTATATTTACCGGGTAGTAGAAGATCTGATTGACCAAAACAATTATCGTAAAAAAATGACCATTAAAGAGATTGGTATTAGCAGTGAAAAGATGTGAAGTGAAATGAGGGTGATGGCTAGAAATCGTAAACAATTGAACTATAGTTTGTTGATGCCATATGCTATCACGTATAGTGAATTTTGAAATGCTGATGAAATATACATAAAATAAATAACGTCAATGAGATAGTAATAGTTTTAATGTAAATTAATTGGTAATATGATATGAACCAACATATAGAAAGATTGCTCAACTTTCATATCACTAAATATATAAAAATTCGAGTGTCTTTTTATAATAATAAATAGGCATTGTTCTTTTAAATGTAAAATATTTTTTTTGTTTTGCATACTAATTAATATAATCATTAAATCAAATAGTGGTAGCACTTAGAGCACACTATTCTGTTATTGATAAATTTAAATTAATTTTTTTTTATATATAATTAAAAAAAAAAAAATCATAAAACTTAAAATTATTTCACACTTTGATGTTCTTGTTCTTTTGTTCGTTCATCTTCTTACATCACTCGGCCCAGAAATATAAATATTATTACGTTAAGTGGAAACTGAAAAAGAACTTCGGTTGGATTTAGTTAATGATTTGTGTGTTTATTTACTTTTTTTTTTACTATTAAAAATTACCCTATTCATATTTTTCGTTATTGTTGATTTTTGAATTTTTATTTTGTTTTGTTTCTCTTCATATATAAAAAATATTATTCCACAACCCTGTTTTGAATTAAATATAGTTTTATGTATTTATTTATTTTTTTTCGTTTCACACGCAATAATTATTAATGTAGTACTCCTCTCAACAATTAATAATAATAAATATATTATATTGTTTTTAATTAATATTTATATTATTAAATAATATCTCGAATGTCTTTTACGCTTAAAAAATTAATTTATTATAAACGAGACGTAAGTGTTAATCATATTATTAATTATTAATTATTAATTATTATTCATATTAATATTACTATATTATCAGAAAAATATAAAATTTTACTTTTTTATATTAAATTTAAATCTCTTTCGGTCTGTTTTATTTCAAAAAAAAAAATTCCACATAAGATGTTGTCCATAATTTTAATATTAACTTCGTTTCTTGTTGTTGATGTTGTTGTTATTGTTCTGGTTGTTGTTGTTATTGTTGTTGGAAGGCATATCTAGAAAAATAAAAATCATTAAATTCTCATATATATAATACAAACATTTTAATTTAAATTTTTTTTACATAACAATTAGTAAAAGATGGGGAAAGTCACTGTTAGACGTTCGTAGCTATTGATGCGTACATATTTTTATTGATCCAACACTTGATTATTGAACAGAAAAAATTAAAACTTATCGCAAGTATAAGTAATATAGAACTGCAAGACGTATAAACGTTGACTTCGTAATGAAGAGGTAACAATTCGCAGGTGATTTGAAAGATAGTACTTTTGTGAGCTACTGAATAGGCTCGAAGTTCATGTTTCTCAAAGTTCGGCTGACCGAAGACCGGCTACAAGACTATTCAGATATACTGTTCCAAGTCGTGGTAAAATCATATCCGCATTAAAATACCGAAAGTGAGGTAAGGCGGCCGGCGCCTATAACATTACACCAGAAATGTTGAAAGCAGACTTGGATGGCATTGCATCAATATTGGATCCCATTATTGGTGAAGTGTGGTTCTCTGATAATATTTGAAGGTTATGGAAAGATGGTGTTTTTTTAACAGAAATAGATTTAAGGATCCGTATACAAAAATTTCGGCAACTGTATGCTGAATGGAGTCGAGCAGTCGTCCGCAGGTTATTAGAAGAACCGGTCGTCGAAAAAACTGTTGTCTAACCACAAATAAAGAATAAATGATAATCTATTCTATAGTAAATCTAAATACAATTATTATGTACTTACGTTTATATTATTGTAGTGTGTAT
>JANSTX010055468.1:0-10149 GCA_027564355.1 Penthetria funebris
ATTTATTATGCATTGACTTGAAATTAATTTCCGAAATAAACCACATTCTGATATAGTCTAATGCTGAACAAAATTCTCAGGAACATAACATTTGATCTTAATTTTAATTAGTAAATATAATATTCTATTACTAGAACTATTGATTTCAATTTATCTATTTTCGTGCACTTTAATATACTGTAGAAACATATATATATATATCCATATATTATATACATATAATAGAATATAATATTATGTTTAAACAGTGATTAAAATACAAATTTTCTAACAAATCGATCAATTATTGTGTAATAAATCACTAATTACGTGTACCATACCAATAGTAATTAATTATTATATGTCACACATTTATCGGTTACATAATATATATATATATATATATATATTAATATCTAGTAAATATAATGAAGTATTAATTATAATGTAAACAATGAGCAAAGAAACATTTTCAATCGTTCAATCGCAAATAATATTGCAAACAAATATAAAATAAATTCAGACATAAGGCTGAATCGACATTCGATCTAATTAAATGCAACCTGAATAAAACATTAATGCCTGATATTTGTTACGATTTCTATAAACATGACATTTACTAAATTAACATATTATTTACGAATAGTAGGCAGATATTAGAAAGGACATTAAAAAATGATACTCAATGAATTACTGATTTTACTCAAATGATCGTAAAGTTTTGCCAAATGCTCCCACGTATAGTAGAGTTCGAAAACATTTCATAAATGTTAATAAAAATTAAATCACTATTTTCCCATCAATTTAATGTGTCAACATACCTAGAGATATACCTGGAGATCTACTTCATCGATGCATTCTAACATAATAATTAATAATTTGTAACAATTTGATACATGGCAAAAAAAACGCAGCACGGAGATTTGTTTTTTTTTTTTGTTGAATCATAGGAAATATTTCAGTCCAAAAAATATTGACACGTGAAAGAATCTTGAGATGATCATAGAATATAGAAGAATTAAATCTTAAATAACTTTCTATATTTGAGGAAAATTATACCAATTTAAACACTAAAAGTAGTTTCAGATGCGAAGACCTGCAACTAGCAGCGTAAAATTAACTTTAAATATCTGTGTAATAAGGTGAGACAACTGCGTCGTTCAAATGCTACCAAAATTAATATTCGCAGATTAAATGAAAAGATTGTTGATGCTAAAAAAACGTTGAAGTGGTGACCCTAAGTAAGTTATAATCACAGTAAAGTTCAAACTATAGCATATATCGTCTGATGACAATCAACTGTCACATTGATCTTGGAAATGTGCAATCTTCATATTCTTGTGATTAGTAGTAATTACTATATATTTGCACAAAAAAAAAAATCAACAAAAAAAAACTTGGTTTTCACCTAATATTAGTATTAAAAACGAAGCAGATCTTATAATTATAAGCAAAATATGGAGATATTTTCTCTGTTAGACTTTCAAAACATTATGGAGGTGCGAATGATTTCAGTGATCATTATTTGATGGCATAAATATTGTCAACTGAATATATTGAACAAGCGTTACATTTTTTTTTGTAAATATTGCAAAATAGAAATTTCCTATCTGGTTAGAAAACAAACCGTACAGTGGAACAGAATGGACATTACTCTATCTAGGTATGGTTTGCTGATCACAAATGATATTCTATTCATTAAAAATAACATAGCATCTTTAATGATATGGATAATACTAAAAAGTGATCTATATCGTGATTCAGAGTATTGATTTTTGCATCGCACAGCTAATTGATATTCGTGATGTATATTCAGGTGTAACACAGAATTGAATTTTATCACCAAATTTATTTCTGTTCACCGTAGATTGATTTATGTTCAAGGGAAACTCTAAACCATATGGAATCAAAGGGGATATTTTCTCTGGTATCGTAAACTTTGAAATGCAGCACACAAGTCGGTCAATTGATTAATTTTTTATACACCAAACAAGAAAGTTGGAACTGTTATTTGATGTTCAATTGATGTCAATAGACGTTTGTTTATTAAAATGGAATATGTATTACCTAATATTATTATATCATATTTAAATTATTGTGAGATTTAATAAATATGCAGTTTACTAACACATTGTGTAATCGTAATAATTTTAATTGAAATAATAATTTATCATATTTTAAAATGCAATCTAAAATGCATTAAAATAGTATTGTAAAATAGAATCAAAGAAACTACATATTTGTACCAATTGATCTTTACAATTGAAAATGGTCAATTGAAGAGGAGAAAAAAATGTTCTTTATTATTTACATAATTGCTTTTCTTATAATAATTTACTCGATCCGTCTGTGGAATATGACAATAAAATATTCATACAATGACTTATAAATAAGTCACTCTTAATTATTAAATAGGCTTGAAAAATCCAATAAATGCATCATTGAATTTAAATATTTATTTATGTAAATAAAATATTACGTACTACCACTTTTCAATACATATTTGACAAAAGTACTTAAAATTATTTAAATTCTTGGGCCCGTATAGTTAATATAAATTGAAATTCAAGTGCACTTTATCGATAAAAAATAAGAAAACATTGAAAATATATTACATATGCATAAAGTTATGCATAAATAACTGTACTTTGTGCATCAAAATCAATTCAAATTATGTTCTAGAATAGAATTTTTTTCGTCTATGTTGATTTATCTCTGTAATGTAGTAACATTTGCGGGAGTACCTTTTTCTAACATCAAAATTAGAAATTCTATTGATTTTAAATTTCTATAAACAATTAACTTTATGCAAAACATAAAAATGTATAGTATATACGATTATCAATGAATCTTAATAGTTTTAAACTTAGGATGTGTTCTAGGATGGTCAAGGAAACTAGTAACCAGCATGATGAGCAATACGCATACAATAATATACAAACGATTGTGGTCTAACATCAAGTACGAATCACATGTGAGAGTTGATGTACATCATAATTACTTTTGATTTTCTTTTGCCGAACATAGTGAAGTAGTACTATATCTCTAATATTATCATCATCAACTTCACCTAATCTATTGGTAATATTGTTATACATTAAGTTTACAAAAAATACTATAATACTGGTATTTTTGGTTCACAATCACAATGCCATAAAACTGTGATCATGATTTCGGTGATATCAGTGCTATTTCCAACAATAAATAATTTAATTTAAGACATTTCTTAATTGAAATTTAAAAATAATTATAATGCCTTGCCTTGCGGCTTAAAGTTTTGTATAATAACATTTTATACTTTGTAGATTCTAAACAACTAATGTCAGACATCCATATTTTAAATATCTGCCGAAATAAGGATATAATATTTTCTTGAGTGCACAGGATTGTAGCCAATGAAACATTCAACATTTAACTCCTAGCAGTTCTTTTGTCTCTTATGCTGCGATTTTTAAAACGTGCGAAGTACACTCATCATCCTAATATGAGTCCTTAAACTATATTCGATATCGATCCGCATACTTAATACCTGTTAGGTATCATTAATTGTTATTTGGTCAAGAGTATAGAAAGGATTCTATTCTTTACATTAGTATTTGATGAATAAATAGACAAAAAAATGCAGAATATCTGTTTTTAAAATATAATTTTGGCAGAACCCAATATAGACGGATTCTTTAAACATATTTCTATTCTTTCGGAATTCAACTTTTGTATTTATTGATAATTTGCTAAAGGTCTACCGAAAAAAGTTTAGACCCCTTCTGTGTAGTAAACGGTACACAAGAAATGCTTATGTCATGAAAACGGATCTCCTATCGAACGTTAAATCATCACTACTCTGAGGGCGAGGGGAGTGATAATTCTGCATTTTCGTCGAAATAAATGTAAAAAATTAAATCGTTACGTTTATTGTTTGCAAAATTAACAATAAATTTTAAAAATGAAATTCTAAAGTACTCATTTAATTAAAATTAAATTTTTCGAAACTTTAATATTTATTCATATGTTTGTTTCGTCGTGTGTTAGATTCCCTTCAGTTAAATTTCCTTTATGTACGAGTATATTTGCCACCAAATACAATAAACATTTTATATAAACAGCAAAATAAACTCATTACTTTTAAATGTGACCCTAAATTATAATAATTATAAAGAACCTTTTAACAATTTTAAGTGGTTCATTGTATAATTTTCTCTGTATAAACGATTCCATATATAGACGTTTAAATGAAATGAATGTTCCTTAATTTTTTTTTTCTTTTTTTTTTTTTGGAATCTCCTCTACGAGTACTCGTATTTTTATGAATGGTCGCTTATTAATACGTTGATACAAGTACACACATTGGGCAAATGAAAGGATCAAATAATTTATGCGAATTTCTTTTTTTTTTTTTTTTTCTTACAAATAAAAGCACTTTATTTGTACTGTATTATGAGTAATAATTTCATGCTCCACCGTAGTAATATATGTATAGTATATGCTGTGTAATATGTGGATTGTGGAGACGAATGTGTGATCAATTAAAATTGAGATTACCTAAATAATCCATAATTTTACGCGTTACTCGATCACAATTGATATCTGGCATACTGCTACTTTTGCTGCTGCATGTCGTTAAAACCCAGGTGCGATTTTAGCCATCTCCAACACGCTTCTCCAACCAGACTGCAGCTAACGTCTTCCAAGACATCTTTCCTCTTGTGCCATAACCTGTCCATCTATGTTTTTGCACAAAAACGGTCGTTGAGTATATCCGTTGCACATACAATTGATCCCTCTGTACAATCTTCTGTTGTCATTGTTCCTGTTGAATTTTTCAAATTCGGCGTAAATTCTTCGTTCCAGTTCTTTTTTCTTTCTACGAATTAATTTATGCTTTTTTTTAGTGCTTTTTGGGATTTTAGCTTGTCCCACATATTATTTAAATTGATTTCCTGTTCGTAATCATTCAAAACAGTAATAATCCGTTGTTCTATTGAATTCACGTACAATTGTTTTATGTGCAAGTCTTTCGACCGCCCATTTTGTTCTTACGTGACGTCCATCAATTAATATATGATCAATTTGATTATTTGTTCTACCATCTGGAGATGTCCTTGTCATTTTATGAATATCTTTATGGGGGAAGTATGTAACACTACAATCACCATGTTTTTAGCAATGGCAAAATCAATCAATCGCAGCCCATTTTCATTGATTTTATCATGAAGACTGTGTTTACCTATAGTTGAATGATATATTGTTTCCTGACCCACCTTGGAATTAAATTCACCTAAGACAATGTTAATATCGTGGTCTGTCGCAGTTCTATAGGTGGATATTAGTTTTTCATAAAACACATCCTTCACCTCATCAGTTTTTTCCTCAGTGGGTGCATATACATTAATGAGGGTCAAATTGAAAAATTTTGTTCTTATACGTAGGGTACAAATGCATTCATCTTTGGGATTAAAAGCATTTACTGAATCCCTTGCATTACCAAAAACTATAAAACCGGTTCCAAACTCTCTTCTTTTACTACAATCGTTGCCGCTCTAATAAAATGTGTTTCCTTTTTCTTTAAGTAAATTTCTTGGATTGCTGTTATATCTAGTTTAGCCTTTTTTAATGTATCAGTAAGTGTTCTTAAAGCACCTTGCCGCAACAAAGTTCTAACATTCCATGATGCCAGTTTTAAATCGTTGTTCTTTTTCCGTTGCTTGAGTCGTTGCCGTTTATCCTATTCAATTTGAGACTGTGTTGTAGTATTCATAACTAGTACTTTTTCCGAAGTTGACAGTTAACTTAAACATTCTGTAAATTCGTAGGGTATTTACTGGGGTATATTTCACCTCTACCGAAAGCAGTTATATAATGGCGCTGCTGACTCGCCATGACAATATAGTGAATCAATAACTAAATTTTAGGTGTATACTGCCTTCACACTGTACCCCTTAGTAACTCTAATACACAGCCGTCAGATTGTCCGCGGTTACTTATTTGATATTCGTCAGTAACCTATTACTAGTTCATCCACTATCCGAAACCTGTGGACGCGTTCGGTCGCAACTGGCCTTGCAAGAATATGCTATACCCAACATACTTACCGAATCTGGCATACGTTCGAGCCTTAAATGAATGTATTTGTCGAGTTTTTCGACTGAAAAATGCCTATAAATCACTACAAACTTGATATTCATCTTAACATAAAATTAATATTCTATACATCTCATGTGATATAATTACAATTAATATTGCATTTAACACAAATTACAGGTTTTTTATTCAAAATAGTGACTTAGTGTCTATCTATCTATTATGGTGCGAATACATTATCAATTGGATACTGATCAATGAATATTTCCATTCAATATTTGGGAATGGTGGTAGTGCTGCAGATGTTAAGTGGCGATTGTTGCTGACATATTCTGGTTTTAAATAGATTCTGACAGTTAGTACTAGTTTCTAAAACTATTCATCATGAAAATCATCATAAAATGAATTAATTTATGGTTAAAAATGTAGATTCGAACAAACTTTCATAAAATAATTTCTTCTTTCTTAGCATGATGACGAATTGAGGGACTGATAAATTGCAATTACTTTAAATTAATTATTATTGTGTGCTACTAAACAGAAGCCATGCATAAATGTAAATTTTGAAATAGTCACTATTACCAAATTTATACAAAATTATATTGCTTTCAATATTGTTCATAATTTTTGTTAATAATATAACCACAAGGAGATTCGGTAAAATACCCACAGTAGACAGTAAACAGGTTAAATTAATTAAGAGATTTACCTCATTAAACAAACATGACATTAATTACAAATGACAGCAATAAAATTAATCAAATAAATTTATGCGTTTAATAAACGTTTTCCACCCAAAGAGTCCCATATGCTAGGATATATTTATTGTCGGTTATTACCAATGTAACTCACAATTAATCCCTAAAATTCCAGAAATTTATTTTATTTTAATTAATTTTATCGTTTGTAAAGATTATTCTATTCCATAAATTTTCATTCCTACAATTTAATAAAAATATAATAAAATATTTTAACCAGAAATATTGTATCCATCATCCCTAATAAAATTAAATAAAAGTCAAGAAAGAATATTTTATATGCAGTTAAGTTACAAATTACGCTCGGATCAATATAATTTCTATAATGCTATACACAGCCAATAATGCAATTTAATATTTGAAATTAGATTTACTAGTATATGCAAGTTTAGATGAATTATTATATATGCATTGAGTATTTACAGAGGTGGAAAATTTGATTGATTTATATTCCCTTTATCAGTTCAGTATTTCATTTATTTAATGAAATATTTGATTTTAATTAAATTGATTATTATTGTAGATTATGTTACAACCTTCGCTCGACCACTGACACAATATCTATAATGGTGGTTAATGGAGTGGCCGACTAATGTTCATAGGTTGTTTAGTGTAAGTAAGATTGATATATCTATAACATGTCTACTTGCAGTGAATTGTAAAAAAATACGTAATGAAGTTATTTGACAATACTCGATGTTAGGTTCGACATATTATGCAAGATATGGCAAACATATTTCTTTAACTAAATAAAGTGTAGCAGTTATCGTTAATTAAAAAAATCTAAAGTTTTTAATCCACAAAATTATATAGTTGTCAAACGTATAAAGTAAAATTCGATAGGCTGTACGATAAAGGAGCAGTCGGTGACATTGTAAAATACAACTAGAGAACAACTATAAATAATGTATCTAGTACTAGTGTTAGGGTATAAATCACCAGAATCAGCAAAATTTATTCAACGCATTGACATACGTTCTGTATATTGAATGTTTTCATTTAAAATCTTATTCCTTCCCTAATGCTTCGTAATTTCCATCCTCTTGAGTATGTACACTATTATTAATTATTCTGCATTCTTTTTTTCTATAACATTAAAATATGAACTCCCCCCAATAATATACCAAAATTTAAAATTTTTTGTTTTGTATTTATAATATAACTCCATACATCAAGCCAAATGTTAATCCATATAATTTTATTTACTTTCATTTTAATTCTTCATCTCTATGTAATAAACTTTAAAACTCTATATTTTCAATCAGGATCATCATAATGTTCAAATATTTATAATAAAAATATTGCCATCAGCAAATTTTTTTAAAACTCACCCCATATTTTGTTTATTTAAAAAATTATCAGATTAGCAGTTTATTTTTATTGTAATAAAAAAAAATCGAAAATTATATTTTAGAAACCTATTTAATAAAAATAAATTTTATATCAAAATAAACGAAAGGAGTTTTTTTTTTTTTTTTTAAATAATATTTACAAAAATTAATAAAGGAAATATAATTTATTTAAATAATAGATAGATAGGGGTATGTATGTAATTTAATTGCAATACATCATGGGGATGACATATACATAAACTTTACCGTTTCGTTGTGGTACAAAAATTTAATGGAATTAAATATCGTATAGATATTTTATTCAATTGTAAAATAAATAGAAAAAAAAAAAAATTTAATCCTGGAAAATTCTAAAAGTGGATTAATCAAAAGGATTAAGATAAAATCCATTGTGATGAATATTACAAAAGTTGAGTGAACTAATTTATTAATAGTTTAGTTCACATAGTGCACAAGCAACAAATAAATCCTTTAAGCATATAATTGAATTTAAGCTAGAAAAATAATGTTACATACAACAGAAATTGTAGAACTTAAGTAAATAGAAAAAAAAACCTATAAACGTACCAGGGATATACATAGACACGATATATATAAAAACATTTTCATTGTTGGTTGCTTAAGTCCCTTTTTTTAAATCTTATAAGTAATTTTGTATTACCTTAACTCTTTTTTTATTTATTTTTTTTTACAATCATGTAATATGTTATATGTTACCTGATTATATACTCGTAATAATTTATAACATTGTGTATTTAATATCGTCTGTCCTTATAACATAAGCCATAAATCACATATTGTAGCAATAAGCTCTTTAAATACCTTTAGTAAATATAATAAAAAACATTGCATACAATACATATGAATATCAGGAGATTATTATGATTCAGCAGATATTTTTTGTGAATTATTAAAAACATGGATTGCTAACATTTCAAATAAATGCACAGAGATAAACCATCTGTATAATAAAAAGGATTTACAACACCGTTATCTGAAATAAATGTGTGCTAATATGGCATTGTTACTCTTCCTTTTTGAGCAACTCAGTTTCATTAGAACATCATGTACAACAGTTAAAAATAACATTATAGAATATTAGATAATGATAATCAAAATATTTTCAATTGTACTTGATCTAATTGAATTTGTTACATAATTATATTTATTTTTGATCCTAAATTTTGAATTATAAAATAAAAATTACATTTACTTTGATCTTTTATTTATTTTTTTCGTTGTTTACGAAAAGCTTCATAATAAGCTTCATAAAGTTTAACATATACTCTATAATATGCAATGTTCAAAATAATAAGCTTTTGTCGAATAGTGTCGCAACTCGCTAGCATTCATTATTTTAAAATTAATTTACCTTCTGAAGGAGTGTGTTAAAGATTGAAAATCTTTGTCACCATTTTGAATGCCTTTTTAAAATTTCGTAGTAGTAGTCAACAAAAAAAATTTCGACTATAACTGGAAACAGTAAACTCCAATATTAGTAATGCAAAAGTATATTGTCGTTTATGCGTAATAATGTCCCTTGCTATTGTTAGAAAATTCAATCGAGTTATGTGTCATGTAGATCTGCAAACTATGACCTGATGATTGGGGTAGTTTATTTTAATTTTATACAAAAATACAGTCACTATTTTAAAGTGCTCAGGTCACGATTGTACATGTATGTGGTATGTGTCTTGATAATATAAATATTAAACCGTAAATACTGCTGAAACATATGGACACCACAATATTCTAAATCCTGTAGGGTTTTTTCCATAATTTATCATTCAATTGATTTTGTATTTTAAAATATGCAATTTTTACTTCAATATTGAACATATTCAAATAGTGCCTAGCTCATCCTTTTCACTATAATTTGATGCATTTTTAAAATTTTTGTAAGGCATAAATTATCTCTGAAGTTGTCATAGAGGCTTTAGAATCAGTCGAGATAAATGTCTTAATAGTAGCAACATGTATAT
>JANSTX010055469.1:0-10148 GCA_027564355.1 Penthetria funebris
TTAAAAATAAATTAACAAAACCACTTTCGTTTTCGTATGTATTTACTTTATAAAAGACATCTTTTAACAAATATTTTTATTACTTAAATAAAATAGAACGATTTGATTAGGTAACTTTGTGTCATTTTAGACTTGTAAAATTTTAGCACTAAATGAAAAGTTGTTATATATTGGCGTACGTAACGAAATGAATCCTTTAAGGATATGCATAGAAGTTCGACATTTCTGTTTGATAAACTTACAATAAGAGTATATGGATTCCGATCGCAAAAGGCAGCAATTTCATAAAGTCGTCTATACTCATGCTAGTGGATTCCAATGCCATACCCATTATAGTGAATTTCCTCCATCCTAGGGTGACTTCAAACATGAAAACCATTCAAATTCGTTTGATGGTTATTTACCGAATTCTTAAAAATCTAGATACTAACAAAGCACCTGTTCCTGATGGTATTCCGACCATATTTCAAACGTTACCTGAAATTCAATAAAATTATTCATGATCTTTTCCAATTTGATGCCGGTGACACCACTGTGCACATCATTCTTACCATTTAGTCGAAAGGTCATCCGGGGTCATGATTAGATCGCATCGAGTTGATATTGTCAATACTCTAAATGACGATTTAAATTTAATATTCAATGCGAATAAGACGCAATTATTATGTCTTTTGTCACATAAGTCAAATACTCCCGATCCAACTATACAATTTGATGATGATTTGTTGTGCAATTTTTCGTGTCTGAATTCTATCAGAACGCACATTCAATTCAAAACTACTATGGAATAATCATATGTTGTGTGTGGTCAAAAACGCCCGCTAAAAAGGTTGGATTTCGAAATTGCAAATTGTCATAATCATAAACTTCTTATTATTCAGACTTAATGAGCAAATTTATATGGAAGACTTTTTGAAGATGAATGCTTTAATTATATAGATATCTTATAGATCTTATACATGCGATGCAGTTTAAAGTTAATATAATACACTCAAAAGAATAGTATTAATAGTTTCACAAGATCATCTTTTATTTTATAATAAACATTATTCTATTTCCTTTTTATATGTGTACGATCTCAACTGGGATATACGAGTATATATGCCATTCACCAATGAATTTGAGCTGATATAAAAGTAGAACTATAGATTTTGTATTTATAATAAAAATAACGTCATGTGCCGAATTATTATTGATATTACTCCAACCCATTTTTATAACTTCACACGGAGTCATCGGTATCGGTAATAAGATCGAGGCTTTAAAAAAATGTGTTAATTTCCTGTTTGTCGACTGGTTGCGAAAACATCTCAACAACAAACTAGGTAGATGGTGGATTTGTGCACAACTCCTAACACTAAAATGATAATTGATCCTATATTTTCCTGGCTATTTTAATTAAAGTTATTTGAGTTCAAATTTGATGTAAGAATTGCCAAAATAATATTGGAGTGCTGTCAGAAACTAAGAAAATTATATGATTAATGAACTTGTGATGTACTCGAAGGATTTACTCTTAATATATGTTCTATCACAAATTCTCATCAATTTCATTTTTTTATCATTTTAAAGATTCATCTGTAAAGTTGCAAAGAATAATATTAAGACATTTTGTATGATTTCTCTAATTATATTTTCTATATTTTTGGTTTTTACATTTTTATTGTATGATTTTTGTTGTTTTTTTTTCTTTTTAAAAAATCTCTACATGAATCCACGTATATTTGATAAGAATGCTAACAACCATTATAGGAACTGATCATTCATATATAGTATATAGATTAAAAATTATGCAGGTTATTACTTAGCACTCATTTGTGCATATACATTTGAATATTTATGTACAAATATAGTTATTGAGTAGATATATACATTTCCTCCAATATGAATAAATAATAGCACTATACCTATATATATATATATATATGATATAGTCGTGTAAATAAATAAATATTCATGAAATACCACAAGAAGATATAAATATGAAATTGAAAACTTTTCTTTGGAAGTGGCACACTTTGTTTGCATATATACATTGGGAGCGTCCCCTCCCAGACCTTGAAATAAAATTCATTTGGCTTTATATAAGGGTAAATTATTTGAAATTTTTTGTTAGTTGTTATCTTACACATTGGATAGTGCATTTCGTTAATTTATTTATATACATCCTGACTTACAATAATAAATAGGTATGGGCACAAAATTGTGATATTAATAATAAGAAGTATGTTTTAAATGTGTCCTTTTGTAACGATCAAAATATATGAATCATTAGAGCTAAAAGTGAAATTTTATATAAAGTGAATTTATTATTGTTTATGATAAAATTTTCGAAATAATAAAATGATGAGAAAAGATAATTTAAGAATGCCATATAACTACTCACACTGGTATTGTGAAATTTAAATAAATCACAGCTTTTATTAGTTTCAATTTATACCATATAATACTTGTACCAGTATAGTTAGTATAATGATCAGTGTTTTGATTTGTTTTTTTTTTTTTTTTTTGTAAAAAGTGATCAATTTTATCAAATAATTTTATTCAAATTATCATTAACATATTTACAATTTAATGTTTTCGAATAAATGAGTATATTGAGTGATTTTAAATGTGTTTACAATTAGATACGTTATTATAATTTCTTTTTTTTTAATTTAAAAACACTTTTATAATTACACTCTTGTATAGAATATCTATCAAAGTACATTAATAAATTAAGTACATTAAAGAAATGGAGGTGTTAGACTCTTCTGTTCAATTTATAATTGTTGTGTATAGGATGTGTATAGGCTTAGGAAGCATTTTTATTTGAGTATATAATATATATGAGTAACGAATGGAGTAACCAACTATCATAGAGGTTACTCAATCAAATTCTTTAACTCCACGTGATGTAATCGGTAACTCGATCAAAGTATATGTAATGGCGTATGATCGAGGCTAAAAATTTGAGCTGGTAATTTATGCATCACTCTATTCAAATATTCAAATGAATAACTGAATAATTATGATTGATCCAATATTTTTCAGTTGGCAAATTTCAATTATAGTTATTTGTATTTACATTTTATGTTACATACACATTTGAAACGGTAATATATACATTGATGTTCATTCAGCGCCGTTATAAATGCAAAATATCCTGAAAGGACAAACATTTACTATTTTTCTTCTTTACTTGCAAAAGTAACCTATAGCCAAAACCGCATTAATAGAGTATAGAAAGTTCTTCATTGAAATCGATCAATGTTTGGTGCACTCGCTTTTAGCAACATTGTTTTTCGATGCCTAAAAAATATCAACCATACTGATTTCACAAAAATTTAAATTTTTCGGAAATTGTTTAGAATTTCACGATGCTGAATCATAGATGTGTATAATATTTGTAAAGACACATATTATAATATGAAATATGTATACTGATATGACTGATATGTATTAAAATTAAGACTGCAGCTACATATACCTAGTTTATTGTTGAGATATTTTTCACCTGATCAGCATGCACTATATATATATCCCCTTTTTAGCACCGATCACAGAATTGACTTAAATTATGGTCGACTTATCGGTGCCACAATGTGTGAAGCACTAAAGATAGATTAAGTAAACTATTATAGATGTTAGTCGGTTACACCATTAATCACCATTTCCATTACTCTCTATTAACTGCCATACACTATACGTAATTGTGTTCATCATACGTAATTAAAAGAAGATCCTTTTGAAACATCATGGATGCAGTTATTATGATGTTGAAATGATGATATAATTATGATAATAATCGAATGGTATATAAAATGTCAATTTAATTCAAATATATTTATGAATGTTTTTTATAATAACTTTCTTATGTCAATAACAAAGTTATATGTAAATTATACAATATTACATTTGTTAAAGTTCAAAATGATATAAATAAAAAAAAAATACATCTTAATAATTATCAAATTTACATAATATGACATTCTCGTCGCATTACCCATTAACTTACATTGCCAACATATGAGTACGGTTTGGTGGAACAACTACCAATCGAAATAACTGAGAATGATATTCTTATTAAAGATCAATTTAAATTTAATTGGTTGACAATATTTAATTTGGTTTTAATATTTGATCCTTTTATTTTGGCACATGAAACCACGTTAGACTAGAGTGCATAATATGAAAAAATGTCCTGATGGTGTTCATTATGTTTTCTTGTGAAGTTCTATATAACTATATATATCTATACATTCATCGTTTTTGTTGATATAAATTTAATATTCCAATAAATTATTTCCAATTTTTTAATTATAGATTATAAAAAATGAAGCATTTTATTTTATTGACTGGATTATGTTCATTATTAAGCATTGCATTTGCACAATTTCCAAATGGAAGAATTTTAGAACCGCCAGTACCAGAAAAATGTGTACAACGTGTCATTCATGAAAGAGCTCCAGATGGAAAAGGGTAAATATCAATTGTCGAATAGTTGGATTTGTGCTTGTTCGCTAGTTTTTATGCGCTGACAGAGTTATACTTATGTAGTCTCACGACAATAATAATGTGATCTCACTGTAATTTTTATGTGGCTTCATAAAAATTGATATGTATACTGTCTGCTGAAGTTTCTAGCAACGTTCCACTTGCAGGTGGATATTGATAGGCTAACTTAAATATTAATCGAGCCACATCATTATTAGTCATCTTGTGTATCTTGTTAACCTGCCATGTCATCCTAAAAGTCTTTAATAAAAAAAATTTACTCAATTAATATTGAATTGTCATGCTCTTCATATAATGCATTATTAAGGTGAATGTAGAAATTATCATTATTAATATCAAAAAGCCATCATGTATACGTAATAATATTTATTAGCATTAATTATTAGTTACGTTTAAAAATATAGTATAATTTAACATAATTATTATAATACAAAATTTGTTTTTTATGCTAAATTAAAAATTTACCAAAAACATATTAAAATGATGTTTTCAGATAAATTTTATAAATACAATAAATTGAATCACAATGTGTAATTAATTATACAGTGATTAATGATCATGAATAAATTGGTCTGAATATGTGAATTTTTTATAAACCGAACACGGATGTACGTGTATATATACTGTTCAGATGAAACATTTGCAATTATTCTGAAACCGTTATGTCTTAATTTCTCAACTCCAATGCAGAATTGTATAATTTACCGTCAGTAAGTAATACAATTCCTGATATCTGAGATTCATCTTCTAACTTAAGCAGTTAAGTCTTCAACTAATTAAAAAGCATATCAAGTTAAGTCTTCAATTTGATAAAGTACATGTAGGTAGTTTACTGCGATTATTAAATCGATATTTGTGTTATTTAAGTTGTGAAATATTGTTACATTTTGGGTTTTTTTTTTTTATTTTGACTTGTAGCAGATAGATAGAACCTAAAAAATGAAGGTAAATTGATAATGCTTTAATACTATGATGTTTATCATAATTAATATAGTGTGGATAAAGCTTAAAGATTTTATATACATCATATTATTGTACCCTGAAACTCATTTTATGTATCCTCAACACTGTTACTGACCTATATTTTTACATGATTATGATTACGTTATTATTTAAAATATTTTAAACAGATCTGTTCAATGCAAGTAAATCAAGCATTTATGATGAAGCTCTCTCACCACAGAGTTTTTGTTTACAATTGACCTGTTTTTTCCGTATATTATAAGCTGCAATCTGTAAATAAATATTGAAAAATTATTAAAATATACCTTCCATAAAATTTGTAGATACTATTTTTCTTGGCGAGATCCAGCTTTTCAAGGCGTTGAAGAAGATTGGTTAGGTGCCAGAAATATTTGCAGACAAAAATGTATGGATTCTGTGTCACTTGAAACGAGCAATGAAAATGAATGGATTAAACAAAGAATAGTAGAAGGACGGGTAAGGATTTTCTTTAATTTAATACACATTGCATCGAATCCCAATGGTAATAAATTGGTTGTTATTATTGTATATATAGCGAAATGATGATGGGCGCAAGAATTTTCACTTTTCCAAAGTAGACAAATAATTATGAAGATTTTCTACTGAAAAACTGTTATCTTTTCTGCTCAACTTCATACTCCCATATACTAAGTGTGAACTGATTGTATGAATGACTAGAGTTGTGTCTTTTTAATGTAAACGAGACTATTTTTAATGACGATGAATTGAAATTATCGCAATTCATCTTTGAACTTAAAAACCCTCTTTGGAATTGGTATAAGTTCAGAGGAATTATGGTTGATAAATAATAGTAGGAATTAAGAAATTTGTGATATCTACTCTCGTATATTTTTCAATCATCTTTAGATAAAGGTATTTTGTTCTTCGTATATGTACACATATTTAACTATTTGTTATGTAAATACCGGACATGTATGCAGATATGTATTTGCCAATAATTTGTAAATTTGTTATTTAAATCGCTTGATAACGTGTCCTAAATTTCTTTTAAAAAAGTTTCTTAATTACCTTGGGTGCGAAGTTTTTGTTTTTCTTTCTTTTATTGTAGCTATTTGCAAACTATAAATTTTTGTCACGCAACTTTTAATAATATTATGGATTCATTTGAATACATGAATACGATGAATTTTATTTACAAAACATAAATAATGGTAAATAGGTATGTTATTTAAAGTTATCAATTTCACTTTCTCCAAACAAGTTCATTGATTGTTATTTTTATTATTTTATTCAATTTTTATATTTCCCATTTGTGCGTATGGAAATTGCGTATTTAAAAGATCTGATGCTCGAACTCGTACATTTAAATGTGTAAATTTTCAATTAATGTTTATAAATCATGTATGAAAAAATGATTATATATTTATAATATCCGTGAAATTAAAAGTATAATTTTAGCTATTGTTTGAATACTAACTATAATTACAATTACACTTTGATTTCTTCGTACCATAATTCATGATTACTTTAACTTTGCAATTACTGATTCATTAACAAATTTATCGCACGTACTGTGCGGTGACATACTCGAGCACACTATCTTTTATTTAATTATTTGATCCTGGCAATTAAATTGGTGCAAATAAAATGGATGCTACAAAAATTATCCTGAACAAAGTATGACCAATGGGAAATTGTATTATGGTTAATGTTTAAAAAAAATTGTACGATTGCTTTATTGTATTGACCAAGACGTCTTAGAGTTTAAAAAAAACTGAATTTAAGTATAACATTAATGTTTTGTATACAGTTTTAGAATAAACATCTATAATATCTATTAATAGACTACATGGTTAATTATTTGTTTAAATATGTACATATTTATAAGTTATTCCTAACCATAGTTAAATATGACATTAATTATATTGATTTCGTATAAGGAATTTTTAAGAATTTTTTATTTAATTTATCCTATTTATTACAATTACTAATGTAAATCATTGAAATTATTGATCTGACTCCTAGTTTCACCCTATAGTTCGGTGAATGTTAATTTTATCTTATTCATTACAATTATTAATTAAATTATTAATCTGACTTCGAGTTTTACTCTATATAATCATTCAATAACTCTTCAGCTCATTCCAATAAGATGACTACAATATTCTTTAGTCGTTAACTATCTTGTATAATTTATTTAATGGTGATTTACATTGATATTCTCGATACGATTCAGTTAACTTTTTTCCAAACAACGTGTACTAATTATATGGTTCACACTTAAAAAAAAACATTATGCAACGGATAAAATCGATCGATATTCTGATGAAATCAAAATATACTCGTTCTGCGTGCAGTATAATTTTCTGTACAATTTTGATTTAAAAAATATGATTAATATAATTGTCTAAATAGTAACGAATAGTAATTTCTCAAACTATCTCACCATAGGTAAAATATATTTGGACAAGTGGTAGAATATGTGATTTTGAAGGATGCAATCGACCAGATCTTCAACCCAGATCAGTAAATGGATGGTTTTGGACAGCTGAGTTACAAAAATTGGCTCCAACTACAGATCGTTATCAAAATGATTGGTCAGGTATGTGTTACACTTAGCATGAAAATTTAACAACGATATCAATTTGTTTTTTTTTTTTAATTTTTTAGAAAACGGTGGAATTGGAAAACCACAACCAGATAATAGAGAACGTCACCAAGGTGGTGCTACCGAAAATTGTTTAGCTGTTTTAAATAATTTCTATAATGATGGTGTTCATTGGCATGATGTTGCATGTCATCACAAAAAATCATTTGTTTGTGAAGAAAATGATGCACTACTGAAATATGCTCGATATTCAAGTTCAAATTTTAGAATATAGGATTTTGTAACGATAATATTATTAATTTATAAAAGAAATTATGTTTGCGTACATTTAATTTTAATTATTATTATTTTCGTTAAACTTTCTTACCAAATAATTAATTTTAAGTGAAAAAAAAATAATATGTAAATACTTGTATTATTTTAAAAGGATATTAAAGGACTTTATCGAGTGTTCGGTCTAATCAATGAATAACATATAAATAATTAAGATAGAAAAGTTTATAATTTTCTTTTCATTATAAATAGCATTTGTTAATGAAAATGAGGAAAATTTTGTTACCGAACAAATATTTATTATGTATTTATATTTAGAAATAAATAAATATTGCGTATATATCAAAGTTGTTTTAAATTGATGACCTATTTACATCATCATCATCATCATCTTATTATAACAGACAAATGCATAACGTAGGCGTCAATAAATTCTAAAACATTATAATGTTTTGAAATTTGTAGATTAAACAGTTTGAATACACCAATCTTTTCAACAGTTTTAACGAGCTTTTGTTTACTCCATTCTGACTCACTATCAAATTTAGTTGAATGTTATGGACAGAAAGATTCCGAAAATGATTTCATTAAATAATTCTGTTTTGAGACAATCATCTTCAAATTTGTCCTGTCGACTTATTATTCCTTAGCATTCCCAGTTAATGTGTAGTGTATTATTATCGAAATAATAGCCTGAACTATTTATATATTCCAGTTTCTAATAATGACCAGGAAAATGATATCCTATGTGTGATATTTAAGCGAAGATAAAATTATATTTCGATGATAACGGTTAAACATATAATTAAATTTCTCACATCATTGCTTATAATTTAAAAAAAAACACACAAATTAGTTCTCGTTCACTATTAATTACAAATGAAAATTATAAATTAAAAATGATTGTACCACTCTATTTCTGCCTATTAAAAATTCGCCTAAAATTATATATTTTTTTTTTTATTGATTTGATTGTTGTACGCTAACGGCAAATAAATAATATCTTTAATATCAAACAAATAATGAATTATAAAACAAAACTATGGAAATTTAAAAAAATTATCACATTACCTATAAATATTTTGATCATCAACTGAACATATAATATTGCTCATAATCATAAATCCTTATTCGATCATTCAAATTATAACATTCCTGTTTAATACATCTCTTCACTAAGTATAAATGTTACGGCTATTTCATAGTATTGTATATGGTTAACAGATGGTAGTGAATGCACTGACCGACTAACATTCAGCGGCTGCTGAACCTATAATAATATTTCCGCGATACCACAGGAAATATGATATCACTACTAGATATACTAATTAACTATGTAGTTTGGCTTTACACGCCACTCTATCGATTTATAAATACTTTTAAGACAACCAACTTGGAAACTGTTTAAACGGAAATGTTAACATCTACCACTTCATGATTAGTTACATTTTACCTAGATATTTCGGTTGTGAACATTCATTAATTACCGTTTTCAATATATGTTTGTCTGTTATGTTATCTAATGTGTGTAATTGTTCATATTATATCTTTGTTGCAAATGACTTTATTGCTCGAGTTAGAATTTGGAAATTTCAATTAAAGCAATTATAAATTGACATTTTCGAATAGTAATTGGGTACGGATAATAATAGTAAATGGGTACAAATCACCATCTAGTATTATGCAAAATACGTATGTTAGTAAATCATTGTAAAAGAAAACCACCATCTTATGTAGAAAAGTTAAACATTGAATCTTTTGTTAATTCGTCAACTCAGCATCTATACAAAGAAAGATTGAAAAATAAAATTGAACACAACATGAT
>JANSTX010055470.1:0-10145 GCA_027564355.1 Penthetria funebris
ATTGCAATTCTACTGATTGTTTCTCTATTGCAATCCGGAAAGGCATCTATTGCCAATCTTTCGATGTCAATCATGAATTCAGTCAAACTCTCCTTCTTATTCTGAATTCTAGCCCCCGTAGCTCTGTATGCTTTAAATCTCTTCTACTGTTATTATGGAAACGATTTTCTAATGTATGTGTTAGTGCGTTGAAGTTTAATCGATCATCCTTAGGCAAGTTTCTTATAACGGTTAATGCCGATCCACTTAGTTGTGTTGCAAGACAAGCTGCCCTTGATGCCTCATTACTAAATATAAAACACGCCCTGGTACTTGTAACAATATGTTAGGTTCACCTTACATATAAAAGGCAAATGTTTTGTATGCTGAATAGAGTATAACGGCCAACGCAAATTTTAGTAACTAACTGTCTATCAGTACTATGGTTGGGAAACTTGAACGGTGACAAATTGCATCGTGTCATACATTCAAGTATTCGTCAACAATAAGTGTGCCATGCTTTACTTAACATTACCTGTCACCAAATACAATATCAAATGAGAAATTGTGGCGACAGCAGTGTCAACCAGAGAAAATGGGATTTCATCCGTCTTACACTGAAACGTTCTTTAGGTAATATAGGCAAGGTATACAAAATTGTCCAAAACAATAGATGTAACGCACCATTATTAGTGTTGATATTAACATATTTATTTATTTTTTATTTTTATTTTGTTTCATTTTAGGCAACATTTTAAAATATGTTACACAATATATTTCAACACAACCTCAAGCATTAAATCCAAATTTACCATATGATGAAACAACATTAATAAGTAAAATTTCAAATCATCTATCAACAACAAGGTTACAAAATGATGTATCATTATTTTTAAATCTTAATGAACAATTAGTCGCAAAGGTAAAATAATTTTAAAACAAAAACCTAAAATAGATAGAATAAATTAACATTATGTATGTTTTTCTATTTTAATTTAGATGGACATAAGATTGAGAAATTCATTTTTAACATTTCTATTATTTATGGCAAATTCAAAACAACATCCAAATATTACCAATGGATTTCTATTTAATTCATCAAATGATATACCATTTAATGTATTCACAAATAGTAATACAAATAGTAGTAATAATGGTTTTAGTCGTTCAATGTTACATATTGGTAAAGAACAGCAACAGGGGACGTCAAAATCAACATCACATATCCAAATCAATCAACCGTCATCATATCATACTGAAAAGTTATATTCAACAATAAAGGTTAGAACAAGTAAATTAGAAATTATTTTATGTTTTAGATTTGACATTGAAATCTAAAACAAATTTAATTTCGTACTTTAAATTCAGAAACAATCTCTTTAATGTGCCATATTTTGTGCTGTAAATATTTCACACAGGAATTAAATCAGAATCGAAGTCTTAACCATTCCAATGCAATCAATTAGATTTTTTCTTTTTTTATGATTTAAAGACTCTTCAGTGTGTTATCGGTGAAACTGCTATATAGTCGTTGTAAATCTATATTATTTTGAATAGTTCCCCTCAGCTACATCTTTCAAACTGTGACTCGTTATTTCAAATAAAGACAGTTTTTAAATTACGAGATATTTTCTTGTTTTATTGTACGGATGCTATTCAGAATACATAAAAGTTATTTTTCCTTCTCAACTCCAATATTGTAGCGTTTTTGTCTCGGTACACGGTTCACAAAATATGTGAAGCCAAATTAACAAAACCCTAAACAAAAACATTAAATTCAATTGAAAAAAAAAATAAATAATCAATATTATCGTATTATTTTTGTGTACATATTATTCATAAGAGTCGTTTATTTTTTTTATTGCACTATCTTATCCTTTGAAATAATCGTTAAGAAGATGATGATGATAAAGGTAAGTGATTACGTAATAATTGAAACGTAATCACAAATCTTATTTCCAAGTTATATGCTACTAGAAATCGTATAAAGATAGTCTATAATCATTGTCTCGAACTTCACATCACATGGGTGTCTATGGCGACATCATGATGGGGTTATATGCTTGAAACACGAAATGTTAACCAAAATAATTTTAAATTTAAAATTCCGAATGAAAAATGGTAGCATGAATTATAGTTTTTCAGTTGCCCATGGATCACACGATATTTTTCAGTGATAATTAATTACAATGGAAAATAGGGGTGACACAGCCGCTTTCTGCAAAAAATAAGGTTTTACCCGCCAGATATGCTAAATTTCGTTCTCTATTTTACATTTTATTCTCAACTTAAAACTATCAAGTTTGTACCTTTTCAATTCTACATTTATCTGAACTAACATTTTTCAACCATTACAAGTTCCAAATCGGATACGATATCTAAATTTAAAAGCCGTCTCATTCGTCACCCACTCTTACAATTTAAGTTATATTTGCTTAATATCGCTTTATATGAACTGACAGTTACTACACATCTTTTTTTAATTTTCCAGTCATCGTGTGCTTCAACAAGTTCATCATCAGAAAATAATATTAAATTAGTACAATCAAATAGAAAACCAGTTACTTCACATGATAGTATAGAATCTAATTTTAATAATATTACTGATTCACATCATCATCAACAGCACCAACAACACCAACAACAACAACAGCAACATCAACAACATAATCATAAAATTTCCACAGACATCACTGATGAATTGGTACAAGAAGTTATTTATGCATTTACCGGCATACAAGGTAGATATCTAAAGAAAGATGTCATTTCTGGTGGTTTTAAATTGGATACAAAAGCAAGAAAATTAGATGCCATACAAGCTGGTATGCTATTAAGATTAGCCGAATTGGGATACTTTCACGATTTAGTACAATCGTTTACTGATTCAAAAAGTGGACGTTGTCCATTCGGTTTATTGGGACAAGGTTTGATAACAGCATTAAAAAAAGAACTAACACAATATTATGGTATGATTGCAATGTTACAAGAACAAGTGAATAGACAACGTCAAGATGAAATTTCATTATGGAATGATAATCATAATGTAAATGAAATGTCAATGAATAAAGTGACTTTATTGAAAGTTTTTGTATGGTCTGTTGAACCATTACATCGATTACAGTGGTTAACTAATATTGCCGATGTATGTCAAGAGAAAAAAGGTGGTGCATTAGCAACTGCAATACATACATTTCAATATAATGGTGATCAAAGTGTTAAAATACTTGTTAAAGAATTGTTAATGGCCGTTTGTGGCCCATTACAATATATGCTTAGTAAATGGTTATTAGATGGTGAAATAAATGATCCGTATTCGGAATTTTTTATTGAAATTTTACCAGAAGTTGGTGTCGATCGTCTATGGAATGATAAATATCGTGTACGAGAATCGATGCTGCCAAATTTCATTTCAAAGTATGTTGTTTTAATGATTTCATTTTGATTTTTACTTTCACATTTTGTAATGTGTATTGTTTTCGATTGTAAATTGTGAAAATAAAAATTCGTTTTTCTTTTACTGCTTACAGAGAATTAGCAAATAAAATTTTAGTTACTGGTAAAAGTATAAATTTTTTACGTGAAGTTTGTGAAGATAAGACGGCTATCAAAGGTCGTGAAGAGTTAAAGGAATGTTTTGAATTAAATATTGAAAGCCTTTTTGCACCAGTACCTGACACAAAATTACATATGATGATTGATAATGTATATTTAAATACGTCGAAAAAAGTTTTGGACATTGTTATGGGAACACATAAATTATTGGAACATTTGCAGGCAATGCGTAAATATTTGTTGCTTGGTCAAGGAGATTTTATTGGATTATTAATGGAAAATTTAAAGTATAATCATTTTTTTTTTTTTCTGTTGAAATGTAACATCTTTTTATATATATATTATTTTTTTTTTTTTATAATAGACCTGAACTAGACCGTCCAGCTAAAGAATTATATAGCTATGAATTGTCTTCCATTTTAGATGTTGCAATTCGATCAACAAATGCACAATATGATGATCCGGAAATATTGAAAAATTTAGATGTAAGACTTATGAGTCATTTTGATGGTAATTTTATTGTTTTTTTTTTTTTTTTTTAATCTGTAATTTGTTGTATGCCATTCTTAATTTTTATTATCATATATTTATAGGTGATTATGGTTGGGATATATTTACACTTCAATATACTGTAAGGGGACCATTGTCAACAATGTTGGAACCATCAATGAGTAAATATAAATTATTATTTAAACCATTGTGGCGTATGAAACATTTGGAATTTGTTTTATCATCAAAAATTTGGAAGGAACAAATGTGTAATGCAAAGGTATGTATAATGATGGGGAGCTCATATAATATTATGTCACATGAAACAGACCGAATTAGTAAATTAAATCTAATCAAATCTAAATTATCAGAAATGATTAATTTTTATCATATTAGATTTTCGATTAGATTATTTGAGCGAACTTGAAGTAGTCCCAGATTTATACCACATATTTTACGTTAGTATTTTGTACCTCATGTTAGCACCGATTTGTAATAGCATGAACTGGAATATATGCAATAAAAATTTCTTATCCATACATTGTATAATGTATCTTCTATAATTGACACCCGACATCATTTCTGTTGTTCAATCGCGTTAAGATCCATGAATATTATTTATGATTCGATGAATGAATGAAGATAAGAATTTTGGATGGGTTTTGAAATACTTTTGCAGGGACTTACATTAAATAAATATCAAGACTGTATATATCGAATTATATAACATTGAATTTATAAAACAGACAAAAAACTAATGACAATTCGACATTGTAATATATTGTAATGTCCAGAGGTTCTTTACATATTGAATAAGAAACTCTTAGTGGTTGAACACCGATACACAGTACAAAATCAGGAGTAAGAAAACATACAAAAAAAAAAAAAATCTCGAAAAAGAACTCGTTCTAGTCTCGATTGGCACACGATCACAACAACATATACAAATTGATATAAAGAGGAATAATGCAAAGACATTCATGTCGTCAAATATATAAAAGATGAAAGCAGGACTATATTTTGATCTCACTTGGCAGGCATTAAGATCTCGAACTGCGCCTGAACTACAAATCTCTGTTATCAATGATTTGTATGTAAATGCTGGCACTTGTTTCCTTACAAATTGCGAGACATATAATTTATTCTATTATAACGTTGGTATACATCAGGGTTCTGCATTACGTCCCATTACTCAATATAATTCTATTTATTGGCAGTCCAACGGCAAAACACAATCATATTCGACGATATGTTACTGAAAAATTAAATATGATGTCGAATGATCCCATATTGCCACCAAAAGTAGTAAGAAAATGACGATTCACAAAATAGAAACGTGTGAACAAAAAGACAGAGAATTAGGATGGTCAACTACCCGGAATAAGGCGTTCTAATTGTCTAACCATAAAATTTCACAGTAAAAAAAAAATATACTGCAAAATTTGGGCAGACCTACGATCAATTCGAAAAATATAAAAAACCTTCGATCATAATAATACAATTTATCATTTAATTATTTTTTTTCAAATTATATTTTAGCTTCTTCGAAGTTTACAAAAAGAATTAAATCCAATAACATATCGTCTTCATTTATACACATCACAAATGATACATTTTATTCATCAAATGCAATATTATATATTATTTGAAGTTATTGAATGCTCATGGACACATATGCTAGAAAAAGTACAACAAGCTAAAGCACTAGACGATATACTTGAGGCACACAATGAATTTTTAAAATCGGTTAAAATTGGTGCATTTTTTGATGATAACGATTTAATTTATGGCCGCTTAGAAGCTGTTTTTAATGCAAGTATAAAATTAGAAGTGTGGCAAGATAAATTTTATGATATTTGTTTTAAAGAATTTAATGCACGTAAATTACAACGTGATCGTATAGAGGCAAGTGCAACAAAGGGAATATTTGGCATAACATCTGAACAACGTTTGAAACGTGATGAAGAATTGAAAATTTTCGAACAATCGTTGATAAATTGTCGAAAAAGTTTAGAAAGAATCGGTGACGATTATGAATTTGAGGTACGACAATTTTTATTAATGCTTGCCTCAAATAATGATCATAATTTACAATTATTTGGCACACGTCTCGATTTCAATGAATACTATAAAAAGCGTGATCAACGCTTAGATGTACCATTAACATTTGAACATATGCGTATGAGTAGTATGTTCTTTCAAAATAAAAATAATACAATAAATTGTAGTCGATATAATAATTGACCAAACGCCCCGTTACACGTACATATTGATACTCATACTAAACATCACTATTATCATTATCGTCATAATTTCTCAAAATTCAATGATGATGATAATATTCAATCGATATTATCGAATATCATAGTAATAATAGACGAGGAAAATGATAATAAATTAAATAATGTAAATAAAGAAATAATTAATGTGAAGCAGTCAATTTGTAAACAGAAATGTAATATAATTTCAGAAGATATTACTTTGCTCATTAATAATAATAATAATAATAATAATAATAATAATAATGATAATGATAATAATTATAATAATAGTAATATTGCCAGTATCTCTAGTAAACATTTAAATTATCGACATCCGTTATTAATAAATAAAAAAGATAAACTTATGTTATTTAATTGTTGTGTAATACTTTAAAAAATATAGGAGAAGCCATTGAATATAATGCTATACATTAATTGATAAAAAAATCTCAACTGTTAAATTTAATTCATCACTGTATTTGTTTATGTTTGTGTAGAATTAATTATATGTTATTTAATATAAAATAAAAGATTTAATTTGAAATTATTTTATGTATTAATGACATGAAATAATATTGATTAAAATTTTAGCGCCATTTTTTTTTTCCATAGAGAAAATAAATACTCCATTCGCTTGCAACTGATTTTAACATGGCGATCAAAAGCGTGTTAAACGCATATTTAGTGCATGCGCGACAAATACATGTTTTGGTAATTAATTCACAAATGAGAGAATATATTTGTTGTCTTTATTGACTAATTTACCGACAGTAAAACTAAGAGGAATTGCCAACCCCATTATCATCATTATCATCTTTTTAACGTGTAACATGATGTAACATCACATGAAACAAATCAACAAAACAAATGTAATACATAACAACTATATAGTTTGGTTTATACCAAAATCCTAAACAAGACAAATCTAAATTTTAATGTATGTCATATTTGTATGATTTTGACAATAGTAATTCTCAAGGTGATGATATTTTGCAATTGGCAATGGTCATAAACACTTACTTCACAGCACAGATTTGCTGATCGCAAAACCCGTTTTAGAAAAAAAAAAAAAAAAAAAAACATTTGAATACTAACGAAAAGACATTAAAAAAACAAAGTGCTGTAAATTACATATAGGAAATGATCCGTTTTATAACTACACTTTCTACAAACTAAAATGGAAATATTTAAGATATTTGCGAGCCGAAGATTATGTGGAATGATTTCGAAATTTTTGCAAAGAAAAGTCTAAACAATATATATTGATCGGAAGTCGAAAATGATGTGGAACAAAATGAAGTGAAATAAGGCAGTTGAACCAGATGACATATTCCATCAGATGTTTAGAAATATGTGGATGATTTTAAGTGTCAAAATGGTTAGCAAATTTATAAACTAATCTATCTTAAATGGAGATGATAAATCTATGGTGACAAAGCTATCTCTTACCATTTAATAAAAATAAGAGGGGCATACAGAAATGCTCGTGACTACAGAGAAATCAAGCTCACTTCACACACCTTAAACAAATGGCAAAAAGTTTTGTACACAAAATTGTGTGGTCTAATTAACATTTCAGAAAATCAGTTCGGATTGGTCAAAGGCAGACCAACAATTGATGCTATACAAACACTTGGTAAAATTATTGAAAAATAGAGAAATAATAAAATAGACATCCATATGGACTAGCATCCGCACAAATTCATTCAACGTAAACGTTGGTGTACATGAGTGTTCTGCATTACGTTCATTAATATTTATAACTATTATGCAATATCTTTCTGGTACAATACAGGATCCTCTTCCATGGACTATATTATTTGCAGATGACATTGTTTTAATAAGTGAGAACTATAAATCTGTGGAATTTGGTATTGAAGACCATCGGACTACATACATATCGCAGCTACACTAAAGCATAGTACATGTATTTTTCATTTAATGGTAATCGATAGATTCCTCAACAAAACACAATCGCGTTTAGCAGGCATTACCGATAAAGGATTGCACACTTGTTTTTACTTATATTTAAATAAACAAACATATTAATTTGTCTTAAATTTAATTAATTATAAATACATTTGTATTATTAATACAAATTTTACTAAATATAGCATTTAACTTAACTATAATAATAATAAATAATCGAATAAACGTTGATTTTCAATTCACTTTCTTACATATTTCTATCAGTTACTTAACAAATACTTACTGCCAATCAATATTCACTTTATCCCAATCATCAATAAATGGTTGATCAATACTATTAATCATATGTTCACCACAAAATAAACAATCAGATGCCAATATATTTTCAATTTCACTTTTAATTTTCTCTCTGGATGGAATGGTTGCATTACTACTGCCACCCACAGTATTTACATTTATATCATTTTGCTGTACTGTTGGTATTGTACATAGTTTTTCCTTTAACAATATCAATTTCCTATGGTCATCATCATCTTAAAATTGTACAAAAAGTTTAATTATAAAGAAAAAAAAATGTATTAAATATAAAAAAAAAAAAACCGTTAAATTACTTAAATAATTAGTAATTTGTTTTTCCAAACAATCGCTGTGAAATTTATGACCACAAGGAAATATAAAAAATGGTTTCAATAATAAATACACCAAGCAAATTGCACATTGTTCTTGAGCACCAATAGCAACAGATCGATTGCGAAACATTTGTAAATCGTTGCGTACACGTTCGGCTGATTTTGCTGATTCTTCCATATCTTTACGTTGTTCTTGAATTTTTAAATTATATTCCTAAAAATGAGATGCAAAAACAAAATGATACAATAGAGAATAGTAGATGAAAATGTATACCTTTAATGCATCACATATGGCCTCTTTGAAATGATCAATTTTTTGAAAATCAGAAAAATATGGCAATAAATCTTCAATTCGTAACAAATCACATTCTTTTAGTAATTCCAATGCTTGTTTTACATCATCTTTACCCTTAATTTCATATTCAGCAATTTTTAACCATAATTTTCTACGTAAATCTCTGTCACTTGGTTGTGATGCAGTTTTCTGTGCTAATTTTGTATCAAATGTTAATGCTAATTCAACAGCCGGTAGCCATGATTCTAACAGACACTGAAGAAACACACATGCCTCCTTTACGTTATGTTCACCGCAAACTCTAAAAATTAAAATACATAAATTGTAGTTAGAGTAAAATGGACGATTTCTTTTTATGCAGATTTTGATTATAATTTGAGAAAATATGATATTCGTGATAATAATATGAAGTAATTTGATGGTAATTTTCGTATGACAAGAACAACTAATCTGAAACAAAAAGTACTCATTGACAACAGACGAAGACAAAGCATTTCAAAAAAACTTAAAAATTCCAGCGCGAAAATGTACAGAACAAATTGGGTCATAATAAACTGCTGCTCGTCTATCAGTTTTGCTTTTTGAATTGCAAGATTACAATGCGGTATTTCGACATTTAATCGGAAAAACAAAAGAAATGAAATATTTTGCATCTGTGCAGGTCAACGCGGATAGTACTTGGTCCTGGTCAATATAAAATGATTGTGTCACCTTTTAAACGTTAACTGGACAAATTTGTTGTAAATAACATTCCACAAAATTATCGACAATAAGTAGAGATAACTGCAAAATTGCTATTAGAAGTCCTTTAGAAGTATTTGACTATCTAAGCAATATTATGGATTACGCAGTTTATATTAAATATAACCAAATTTAAGATTTGTGCATACACCAAAAGGATCGGAGAAAATGAAATTAGAAGTTTTACAAAACGAGACAAATATAATTGGCATCGCCAATTATTGTAGGCCCTGGGAATTGTTTAACGGATCACAACATAATATATAAGTA
>JANSTX010055471.1:0-10144 GCA_027564355.1 Penthetria funebris
ATATATCTTGTCTATAACTTTTGTTTAAATTATTTTGAACTTCTCACCTCAGTCGTAAACAAAACAATACTTCAAGCTATCTCCGTACATATTTGTTTGGTTTTTTTTCAGTTTTTATGGAAGTATCAAAAATGTTTATATTATTGACACATAAATGTAGAGAATAAACAAAATTACTAAAGGACAAAATCCACTGGATTTTTTTTTATAAGTTGTATAAAGTTCGTATCACACGAATCACATATTTGAAATTTGAAGCTAAATATTGTAAAATTTGCATTTGAGTTAATAAAATTATTTTTTACTGATTACTCTGCTTTCACTGCTGTTGCTGTTATCATTTATTTTAATAAAATAAATTATATATTATTTTATCTTGTTAAATCTTATTAAATAAAATTCCAAATTTTCTCACCATTTAATCTTCTTATTTTCTTATTCTTCTTCGTTGCTTATTCCTTATGCAGTATTGGTTCTCCTCTCTGCAATTAATCTGTTCAAGAAATTTGAACAACCGATAACCAGGTAGCTTGTGTTCTGAGTAAGTTTCCGATCTTCCCATTACGTTGGCCATATCATCTTAATCTACTTTGGGAAATAATATTGGTGATGCTGATTGGTGCAACTGCCTCGAATATAGATGTTTTTATACTTTTTGTGTCAATGTTACTCTAGATGACGATCTCAATATTTATGGCGTCTTTTAACAACCTTAAGAGTACAGTACCATAAGTCATTGCTGGTCGAACAACAGGTATCATACATCTCCCGCATTACGTTTGGATATGCACATCAACGTTAATATTGAATGATATTGCGCAAATACTAGTGCTAGCATCAATATGAATATCTTTAACAGCAGAGACATATGGTTTACGAACAGTTTTAGATTCTAATGTTTGCCAAACAAGAAGTGTATGTACTCTAACAAATGCTCTGTCAAGATTTATGAATGTCATGTGGAGGTTTGCCTTATTTTCTCTCTATTTATCAATCATTATAGTGTTTGTATCGCATCAGTTGTTTATTTGCCCTTGACGAATTCGAAATGGTTTTCTGAAGTATTTGTTAGATTCTCTCTATGAATTTGACATTGCACTTCCATCTAAACTTTTAGTTAATAAATTTGCTAATCATTAATATCCAAAATCATCATTCTATTTTCAAGGACCCTATATATCTGATAAAACTGCCATATTTCGCTTCATCCATTTCACAGAAAATCAAATAATAAATAATTTCCTTCTCCATAACTTTCCGCTATTTGATTTTTGTTATACTGCTGGTTATGTATACCTATATATATAAATGCACTATAATTTCTAAATGGGAAATCAAGTAGAATTCAATGCATCAAAAGATACAACTATATGCCTACTATCGCATAAGCTAGATATGCTATCATTTATAATACATTTTGCTGGAAATCCGTTTTCTAACTCTATGGGTTGTTTTTCTCTGGGAAGTGACATCAATCCTAAACTGCTATGAAACGATCATATTCGATGTTACTAAGAATGCTGTAATGCGACTCGAACTGGTCAGACTATGCCATACATAATTATGTCGTCCATAAAGCATTACTATTATTTAATATTCATATATGTATATATAAGGTAGGTCTCTTATATGCATTACAACTAACATATTTGCTCCGGTGCTCTAGCGATCAGCTGCTAAATGTTTTTGGGCATTGTATATTTTTCTTCTGTTTATTTTTTTAAAAAACTATTTATTTTTGCATTTTTTTGACTCAACAATATTTTTTTTATTATTATATGCGACAAAATCAAAAAGAATTGAACGGTAAAATATACCGGTCTTATTAATTACTTGCATATAGTGAATCAGCTACAAAAGGTGTACTTACACCATGGGCATTGTTCACAAGTACGGACAACCAAATTATTTTATTACTATTCAAAATGGTCCGAAATATCAAATAAAGAACAATCAGCTGAATTTCGGAATGTTTTTTCACACCGGTAAATTGAAACTAGCGATATCCAAAACACATGTACTTGGAAAATCAATTGGAAAGGTACACGTCAATAAATTTCTTAAAATTAAACTTATTTCACGCTCATATTTAGCAAAAAACTAGCAAAATCGTGAAATAGGAAAAAAGGACCATATGTTCAAATAGAAGAACAAATCTCATTGAATAGTATGATGAAATTCAAATTTTTATGGAATCCAGATACGCCTAGTGCTCCTGAAACTATAGTGCATAACATTCAAGCTGTAGTTGCAAGAGAGGCCTTACGGGATACCAACCTAATTCCATGGTTTATGTTAAATCAGGAAGACGAAAAAGTCTATGATTATTTATATATTGAAATTCCATTACATTATGCGTATTCAATCAATAAAATGAAAATGGAAAGCTCAACAGCGTTTTTTGAACTCAATCATTAATCGCATATGCATTCTGTAACTTCAACTTCAGATATAGAATGATTCTTTTTGCGTCTTGTGTTGCTTCATATACCAGGAATTGTTGCTATAGATGCTTTGGAGTTAGTGAAAACTTTATCAGAATAAACTTAATACTAATAGAAAAAAAATAGTTAACTTTAGATTACCCACTTCTGAATTACCAATTTATTTGATATTCAGCATGAAAAGCAACTGAATGCAATTATGGAAACTAAGTTAAATATAGAACAGAAAGCAGCCTACGATAAATTGATTAATGTAGCACAAAATGAAAAATATTGAACACAGATGCTTGGTTCAAGCTTGATTAGGATATCGCGGTAAAACTTATCTATTGCTATTAAGCAAAGTAAGAGGACAAGGAAAAACTGCTCTGCTGGCAGCATCAACGGGCATTATATTCTCGACTTCCAGCAGGATAAATTCATTAAAGAATAAATTGGTAATCTTGCAAGTAACTTTACCAGTTTAGAAATATTTTTTTTGAAAGTGATCAAACGGATCATTCAGAATTTCTAGCATGTTTGTTTGTATCTATTCTATACATCAAGTAAATAATTTTGAAATTAGAGTTAAGCAGTAAGAAATTAAATTAATTATGCTTTAAATATAAAAAAAAATGCTTTTAATTACTGTGAAAAGCAAAATAACTTTGAACTGTGTAAATAACATAAAAATTATTTCAATCGAAATGAAGCTTTACTTGCCATTGAATCAAATAAATTTGAATTCAATGCATGATCGCGACATTGCTATTTCACCCACACAAACACAATCCTTTCAATTTTCATGTTTTATTTTATGAGCCAACCAAAAACAATCTTTAAAATATCAGAAAATTGTGTACTTTCCGTTCGGTATAGTAAACTATAAGTAGATAAATACAGAAGGAAATGTGTTAAACCGATCGTGATCACGAACAATGTTTAGTTTAGTCTAATTTTGGATTTCATTTAGTTAAGACGTTTAAATTAATTACTTGTTTATTTAATTATTATCTTTGCTCAATTTATTTAAATATTTATTGTTGTGTGCATAATTTAATTGATTTTTTCATGTTTAATATAAAATTTGCAAACGAGTAGATCGATATTAGTGAATAAATAAACAAATTAGTTTTCCCTAAATGTGTAGATATTTAAATTTTGAAAACAGGCGCAAAATTAAAACGAATTTCGTCGCCAAATAATACTAAAAACTGTAGTAAATTATATAATAATTAATTTATTATTAAAATGTAAATACAATGTGACAAATATAATGTGATTAAAATTTTTTTTTAAGTAAACAAAAGTTGAACTATGTTTAAGTCACTAAATACAAGTAAAACGGATGTTTATATAAAATGTACCATTTATTAATATAAAAAGGTATATATACATTTTAAAATTTTTACAATAAATCATCTTTTTTTTTTAAAGAAAAATTGAGTTATTAAAAAGTGTCAATGTTTCATTACATAATAAACATGATAAAAGACAAGTAAAATTTATTTTTTGAATTTTCAAATAAAACCGATAGACTTATTCTTATACCACCCATTTTTTTATTTGTTTATTAGAAATCTGTTTGTTCATATTGCAAATTTGAACATAGCCGCTTATGCGGCTTCAAGAGTTGCAAAAAATTGATTTTGTTGCTAAATCCACGAATTAGTTTATAATATTATGCAATTGGTAGTATACATTTATTTATATACAGAAATTAAATACCTATAAGTATATTAATTAATATTGGAAATACTGCACACTAATCTACAGAATCATAAAATATTGGGTATTTAAAACAGTCTTGTTAGAACCCATAATTGAAAATTAAATTAATAATTGTGAAATTGATTAGAAATAAATAATTATACACAGGCATTTAGTATATATTGTGATAAAATAATTAATTTTTTAGTCAATAAAATCAATTTATTGCTGCTCTTTACTTATTATTTTATATTAAATACAATTTACAATAAAATAAAATGTCAATTACGACTGGTTAATATAGTTACTTTCAAATATTTTGCGAAACGTAATCTTTAAATAATTATTTTAAAACATAATTCAAATTATGAATTCTGAATTTGTTTTTGATTGATTTTAACCAATTATATCTGCAGTTAATATGTGTATCGTATTTGCATTTTTGAATATTTCGAGAATTAATTGGTCATGATAGGGTCCGACTTTTTAATTTTATAAGAATCAACTAAGATTTGGTGAAACTAAATATTATTTAATAATTATTAATATATTATTATGTTTATGAATTTAATTTTAACTGTCTGTCAAGTATTTATTCATGTATAACTGAAATTGTTTTTTGGTATAATTTTTGGAATGAGAAATTCTTATATTACATAAAATTTTAATTAGATCAGTAGCAAAAAATCGATATTTTAGGTCACTGTGTATTATTTATTATCAAACATTGGGTTGTAAAAATGTAAAAATTGTACTTAAAGAATTAAAAGAATTTCATAAAATTAAAAGTGAATATACCCATAATTGAATTAACGATTTAAAAAAATTGTTTATTTAACACTAAAATATCAATTTAAAAATATACAATAGTTAGAATTATTTATATGTGTCTCATTTGTGATTTTTCATAGGTATATATATTTAATTGTTTATGTGTGCTCTATATGTGTTTTACAAACGAAATGATAAAATCTGAGGATCACGTAGACTCAAGTAGTTCAACACAACATTTTAATCGTAATGTTATTTCTACTATAATGGCTTCATCATCAATTCAACCCTTACAACAATCAATTTTAACAACTTCCAGTAGTAATACTGAAAATAATATTTTACAAAATTCTGGACAATTAGAGGAGAAACCTCATTTATTGTATCATTCTTCTGTAATGGAAAATACAAATCCAATTGATGAAAAACCACCACCATCATATTTAATTCGATATATAAATAATTCTCCAATACATGCATCTTCATCCGCACTATCAGGGGTTGTTATGTCAACAAAAAATCAGCCATCAATTATAACATCATTACCAAGGCATACAACAATGGCACAATTAACATCATCAATTAATTCCTTATCCATACCTACATTATCTTCATCAATTGGTCATCTTAATAGTAGCACAAGCCATAACAGTAATGTATCACCGTCTACCGCAACATCGTCTAATATAAAATATTGTCACAGTTCACCGTCGGTAAATCATCATATTGATTCAAATCATAATAATAGTAATTTATCACCAAGTTCATCAACAAACACTTCAACAATTACGTCAAATACTAGTATACAACAACAGTTACAGCACCAACAGCAACAGCAACAACAATTAAGTAACAATAGTATGGAATTGGTTTCGTATAGTGCAAACAATTCAATTCAAAAAGCCAGTCATCATCAGATTGAACAACAACTGAATACACCAGATACAACAAAAAAATCATCGGGAGGAAGACGTGCCGAAAAACCACCATTATCTTATATAAATATGATTGCAATGGCTATTAAAGAATCACCACAAAAAAAATTAACATTAAGTGAAATTTACAATTATTTACAAAAGCGGTAAGTAAAATATTATAATTTTTAAGCAGTATTTTACCTAATTAATTTTGAATCAAATATAAACATGGGTTTTATTGGTATTTTTACATAAAACCATTTTACTAAAATTTGTTTAAGCAAACAAACAAGCAAGAATATAATTCAAGTATAATTTGATAAGTATTTCTTTGCCATTTGTCGTGTTAAGAGACGTTTTCCAGATGATAAATGTCATGACCTATTACGTGCGAGTCTTAAGTTCGATTCCCGATGTGGTCGTAATTAATTAAATGATATTCTATAATAAACTATGTTTTATAATATTATCATCATCATATAGCAGATTTTATGAGTCCAATACTGAACTTATGTTTCCCACAGACCCTATATCGCTTGATATTTTAAGACCATTGAACGAATGCCACATAACGACAATATTGCGTAGTCATTAAGACAATTTATTACGTACAAGTTTCAGCAAATGTAAAGAAAAGGAAGAATTTTTGAAATACAACTAATTTATTGTAATAGTTTTAACATTTAAGATGATAACATCGCATTAATCGAAAACTTTTTGTTACTCATTAGAAATGGAATTTTTTGTTAGAAGTGTGTTTCAGATTACAAAATGTTATATTTTGTTTCGATTTTTGGTTTGTAAAATAGTCAATGACTAAAATGTTTCAAAACAATAAAATCATACTTATATAACAATTAAAAATTCTTCAATATATTAAAATAAAAAAATTATGTTTTATAGTTCTGAAATTCAAATGTCATGTCTAGAAACTTATAAAAACAAACAAATAAAAATATGGCTTCCAAATACTCATATATTATACGAGTATAATTCAATACATCATTTGAATTTACTCGTAATAATAATTTTGTTATTTTATTATTTCTCACGATACTTTATAAATTTTACTGATGAAATAAAGCTGACGTACATATCAGAACTAGTATTATTATAAATAAATGTAAGCGTTTCATGTTATCACCATGCTTATTTAATATGTATGACTTCATAGAGAGTTATCAGACATTTTTATGATATGATCTATAATCGTCTCAACCTGTACGACAAGAAAGCATGATCTGCACTATATTGACGATATTGACATAACATTTCGAATATACGAGTATTTATTTATCATAATATTTAATGTCAATTTAAAAGTTAGAATTACATTTCTCATGTGGTACTGATACTGTAGATTATTTTATCATTACGTTGTTTTTAGATCCAAGCATAAAGATTCGAGCTAATAAAATAAATATACAGATAGACTCTTCAGGTGATATGCTGTTTTTAACTACCAGCAAAAATGATTAAACATCAAATTGTGAGGTTATATACAATATTCAAATAATTTCATACAAATTCACATGCCATGAAAAAAAAGTTATATGTTTTATGGAACATTGTAATTAATTAAGCTTAAGGTATTATCTTTTTCCAACAAACTATATATAAAAAATATCTAATTATTTAATTAATTTCAAAATATAAAAAATATTCCGAACTGAATCCGTATTTCATTTTAATTTGATTGGATGTTGCGGTTTGAAAATAATCCCATGGTTGCGAAAATAAATTCCTTTCTTAAATTGGTGGTAACTTTTAAATTTATATATAAGTAATATGAACTTTGTTAAAGTGCTGTTCATGTAAATATAATAAATTCTTTTGCATTAAAACTTCAAATATGTTACATATATTTTATTATGGTTTTTGTTCATCAAAAAAAAAAGAAAATGTTAAACGAAATATTTTTAAATTTTGCAACAATGAACAAAAATCTCAAAAATAACCCTTTAACTTCTTGAATATATTTGGCGGTGTTTAAATCTTCATCTTATTTTAAATACATTTTTCTATTATTATTAAATATTTTACAAATATAGTCTAGTGGGAAAAATTATCATTCTGAACATCGTTATTTTAATAATTTAGGATCATGGATAAGACAAAATGTTTACTTACATATTTTATAATGATGAATTCGAGTCAAATTAGTGAATGCGATTTTTAATATTTGTTATATATGTTTAATTATATTGTATAGATACGTAACGTAATTTAAACTATTATATTTATGTGTTACATACTCGTAAATGTAATATATATTATATATTTTATGGTGACACTTATTATCAATAACCCATGAAATACAAAGTAGTGCAACTGAAATTAAAAGATATTAAGCTGCTTCATTATTATTTTGTGATTAAAAACTTTGAGCTAAAGTATTTTGTAAAGTAACAACATTGTAATAGCGAAACTGTACTTAATTGTAATATATTTCGTTGCCATTCAAATAAAAAAACTTTAAATAAAATTGCAATATATTGATCGCTCTAAGCATAGTAATAATGTACGAGTGTATGTTAAGGGAATCATTTTTTTTTTGCATTTAAAAATCATAAGAAAACATTTGATAAACGTATAATTGGTTGCCAATTATTGTAGGTCCTGGAAATTGTTTAACGGATCAGAACATAATACATAAATATTAATTAAAGAATTGCAAAATAGTTGATATCTTGTAACTAGAATTTTCGCTGAAATTAGTGAATGTTACTATCATGCAACTTATTTTAATCAGTAAGGAGTAAAAATTATACTTGGGAGGTACGCTAGAAAGTTTTCTGATCAAGTTAATATTTTCATATATTTTTAATTATAATAATGATTATTCCTTCAAGACGATACACTAATGATCCCTTGAAACTTTGCTACCCGCCTAAAATTACAGGCATATAATACAAAAGAACAATATAATTATATACAATATAATTATATTAATCTTTGTTATTATAACATATTCACCCAATTTCATGGCGATATGTGAAAGCAAACTCAAGTTATCGTATACAATATACATGGGAGGTTCTTCAAGGAGTAATCCGATAAACCTTATAATTCCACACATTCTTTCAATTATAATGTCAGTTATATATGTAAAATTTAAAGTCTGTACGTATTATACAATCAATTTTAATCTAAAAGGAGTAAAAAGTTTGTATGGGAGGTACTTGAAGGAGTACTCCGATTTTTCTCATCTTCGAACTTAGGCTCACAAATCAGATAAAAGTGACACTTTCTCAAAGCATTCTTTTATATTGTCTTTGATATTATACACCCAATTTTAATCTAAAAGGAGCAAACAGTTTGTATGGGAGGTACTTGAAGGAGTACTCCAATTTTCCTCATTTTCGAACTTGCTCAAAGCATTCTTTATATTGTTTTTGATATTATACACCCAATTTTAATCTAAAAGGAGCAAAAGTTTGAATGGGAGGTACTTGAAGGAGTACTCCAATTTTCCGCATTTTCGAACTTAGCCTCACAAATCAAATAAACGTGACACTTGCAAAATTTAATATCTCGAAGCATTCTCAAGTTATCGTGCGCACGGACGGACGGACGGACATGCTCAAATCAACTTTTTTTTCAATTATAAGCACTTGTGTATATTTTTTTTTGTCTGAGATGTTTATTTCTTGGCGTTACATGAACGGAATCAAATACAATAGACCCTTGGAACTTTATTTCCAGCCAGGGCCTAAAAGTGTACAGGCTACCCGGTGTCAGAACTTCACTACTTTGGTGAATACTACATAGGCTGATTCTGGGTGGCTGGATAGATTTTTGATAATTTATATTAAACATTATTTCATGAATTTTTGCAAAAAAAAAAAAAAAACTAAACACATTTAATAAATTTTAAACGACTTGAAAACAAATTATAATTTTGCTTTCTTACTCCGAGCTTATTTGGTAATTGTTTCTTCAATATTTAAATGTATGTCCGTAAACATGTTAGATACAACCATATCATCAATTATTCAATCGTGAACAGACAACTACTGCGGCTCTAGACTACCCAAAGACTTTCAATAATTGTATGAACTAGCGGAGTAATTTTTAGTTTAAAATACTTAAATATATTCAACTCTCACTTAATCAGTATAATCTACAATTTCGTTACGAAGAGGATATATCCGCGGCAATCTTATTCACAATTTACGTTGCTGAAATGACATTTCTCCTCGCGACTGAAATATGAAATTTAAGGTTAAAAACTAATGGTATCGCCTCTTCTTCTTCTTCTTCTTTCGTTAGGTCATGGACCTGTGTTTTTCTAGGACTTTTTATTTTCTGTTAATTTTGAGA
>JANSTX010055472.1:0-10144 GCA_027564355.1 Penthetria funebris
AATTGATCACAAACGATTTGTGATCAATTGCAGTTTTATCATAGCAAATTTGAAAGAACTCGTTATACGATATAATAAAAAATCAAATTTAAAGCAAGAGAAACTTGGTTCGTTTCCACGGCCTGAAAAGTTATGTGTAATAAAATGTGCTATGTACCATACGTACTATAAAAAGATCTAAAGCCTAAAAAGATACACTTTTCAAACCTTTATATTTAATGTATAAATAAGGGTATATCTTATAGTACAGAATAAAACCTTTTTACGTAAAAGAGTACAATATTTTGTGTACTGTTATAAATATTAAGTTCTACAATACTGAAATAAATTGTGGATTTTATTTTAAACATAAATTCGTATATACTATACTAAACATATAATTATGTTCTTTTATATGGCTTGGTATGTCGGTTGTGCAATATAAGGAAATAAAATTATGTATTTAGAAATTCAAGTAGAATTTTGTCTATTCTACACATTTCTGATTGATTTTCTAGCAGCATTATTCTTACTAATTATTATTATCTGTTTGTCATTAAAAAAAGGCAGATTCTTTATATATTGTCTGCAGACATTTTTGATTGCAATAAATAAGTACACATTATGATTATCATATTTGTAAAAATGGTTCAAATGCATAAACATTTGTTAAAAAAAATGCCGGTCGACTTCAAACTCCGTTTCCAAAAATTACGCCTATTTTCTAGATCAATGTAATCCACAGCTAGACCTTTTGAAATCTATAGATTAATATTAATGCAATGATAATAACATCTGAATAATTCAGTATAAAGTGATGCATTAATTCTCATAGTTTGTTTATGAAATGTTATTTACCAGGTTAACAAACACGATCGATATTTTCTTTTTCGTCTCGATCACTCGACTTGAATTAACTTAAAGATATGTTTAGCATCCAGATGCTTGGAAGACAATTTTTTTTTAATCAAATGATGAGATTGAAAATTAAAGTACTGTATATTTTGGAGATCTTGTTCAATCATATTTAGATGGCATAAAATTATTTGAAAATTCTGTTGGAACATGTATATGTGTAAAGCTGTAAAAGGGAACTTATATTGAGTTACAAAATGATAATTTTGTCATTTACTCGTATGTTCAGTTTAATTTGTAAAGGTTAATTTCAATTCTTTTTCAAAACTGATGCTGTTTTAATTTTATTTAAATTTTTTTAAACTACATCATCATTTTACCATTTGTGTTTGCATCCCAATGTTTTTTGTAAATTTGATAAATCATCCCATTAAGGTTTTCGAGATATGTGGTAACGTCTGTCATCACTTAAACGTTACATAAATAGTAGTTCCTGTGTCGTTACCATATACTGTAACTGTGTGAAGTTTGCCAAAGATGTTTCTCAATTGTAATAAAAAATACCATTTTAAATATCATTTTTTTCTTATTTATTTATTTTGATATAACAATCTTTTGGAAACGATTATAATTTACATGATTTTCCTTTAAATTTTCGTTTTTATTTGTTTTTCTTTAATTAATAAAATTTATTCGAAAAAAAAAAAACATTTAACATTTAATTTAAATTTAATAATTTATTAATTTACTAACAGCTTTATTTATTTTTATTAAATAAATTTACTTTTTTGTTTCTTTTTTTTTTTCTTTCTTGAATTTTTAATTGGTGTCTGCTTTTTTATTTTTTATTTTTGTTTTATTTTTTTTTGTTTTTACTAGAAATTACCTTTTTTCTCAAATTTTCGTATAAAAAAATATATTCTATTTAATGTTCTTTCTTTCGGGCAAATTATTTATTATATAAAAAATGATGATATTATAGTTTTACAGTATTGATAAATATAAACAGGGGATGATTATCTGTTTGGGAAAATATTTGAATTTATTGCGAATTATAAAAATAATATAAAAATTTGATGTATGTGTGTGTATTGTTATAAAAGTAAATTGATTGATTATATTATGAATTATATTTTATTAGAAAAATAATCAAAAAGTTAAACGGTGACAGTAGATGGGTACATGAAAAAAATTAGACCAATGGCATATTGAAATGTAAATGAATATGTTACCCAGCCACATGTAATGAAATAACGTAGTGATTATCATTTGTCACTTTGTTAACAGATTAATATGTACAAACGTTTGATAGTCATTTTTTTAACGTAGTTTAACCGTTGTCCCACGAAGGAATTGTGGTATATATTATATGAAATAGTGAATGTCACCGTTGCTGATTTGTGTGAATTGTATTGAATGTTAATAATATAATTGAAACTTGATCAAATTAATATCTCTAAATATTAGATCTTATTCTCAGACCAAGCTTGAATAAAATGTATTATTAAATGTTCAAAAAAAAAATGAATTTAAAATCAATTTTAATTAATTTTTTTTTTTTTTTTTTTTACAAAAATTGATAAGTGCATATTGACTAAAATTGCATTCTTTTAATTAAACTTTGGGGTTTAAAGCCATATACTTTTAGTAAAACAACATTATATTTTTTTCACATGTTTTTAATTAGTTATTTATACTATTATTTCAAATATTTAATAAAAATCAATTAATTACAAATGAAATTTATTATTGAAAGAGAATACCAGTGAAACTCTAAAATTCGTTTTTTTGATCAATACTAGAATAAATGTGTTAAGAGGAATCAATTAAAATTCAATGCATCTTCAAATGATTTCAATTTTACATATATATATATATTGTTTTTAAAATTTTAACATTTCGATAAGATTATCTAGTAATTGTTGACACAATATTGGGCACGTCGATTTGCGAAATTTAAATAGCCAATTTAGCAATGAATAATAAAGTCTAGAAACGGTAATTTCAAGTTAAGCTCATTTATGTAAAAATGTATTGAACATAGAAATTTATAACGTGACGAATTTTCTGGACTAAAATATGTAGTATAATTTGATGATACATATATGTCCTATAGTGACAGTGAGATTAGTTTAATGATCACATCAATTTATCTCCATCAGGGACCGTTTAAATACAAATTCTTCTAATTTTAGTTATTGAGAAACAGTGATAAAAAAACATTACTATACAAATTTAAGAAACTAATTAATTAAAATTGATTTTCCTTTTCTACTAATTTGACAATTACAAGAAGTAAATATTATAATATTTGTTAAATTTTTTTAAATATTTCGTTAACTCTTGATTAAAAACATTTCCCATAGTCTCAATTGATCGGTGCTAAGATGCTATTTTATCGTTTTCCCATATAGACATTAAATCAAATATCAAATAATAAATCAAATACTATAGTTTGTTGGTGAGATATCTACAAGGAAGATATTAATTCCTTTATTTTTATCCACAATCATATACCAGAAAATTGACACAAACGGTGCATAAACATACTGTGATCGTTTCTCTGCGGTTATTCCGCGAACAGATAAAAGAAAATTGATCAATTTGAAGATGTCGTGACTGCTCCATATACCACGTATTAATTAATTAAAATTATTTTACATTTTTTTGTAGTTATGTAGAATATTATCGTCATTAAATATTATGGTAATGACCACCATATATACCCTATTTAAATATAACTACATACTTTGTTTCTGACTTGACTCGATATTGAAATGAAATTATATCGTACTAAACAATTTGAAAGATATAAACAATAGGAAAATTAATGATATTATAGAAATTAAAAAAGTTATTTATACTAAATATATAAAACTAATTAACAGAATTTCATAACTATATATATATATATATAATATACAACGATGAGTAAATAACTAGTACTATGAATATGTACATGGTAAATTACTACTACTTTTTTTTTTTGTTTGTTTTGATTTTAGTATAAAATTACTTATTAATAATTATTTTAAATGATTCCCATATATACATTACATTTCATTTAGTTTAATTTTTTTTTTATTTATATAAATTGATTACATTTCTAATTAATAAAATTTCAATTAGAGGTATACTACAACTATATAAATACAATAGATTTCTCTCTATATCTACCTATCCATCTATGCGTTATGCTGTGTTTTTTTTTTCTTTGAAATTTCATCACTAACATCTTAATTATCTGAATAAATTCTTCTTCATAATTTTTATTAATTTAACCATAATTGGTATCTATCTGGCCGGAGACATCATTAGATCGCCCTACAGTCTGTTTTTTTTTTATATTCTTTCATGTATGCTACAATGTTTTTCATAACAATGCATATTGAGATCTGTTAAACAATGATCATTATTATAATGTTTGATTGATCTATAATATAATTAATATTCAATCAACTGCATCTGATTGATCTATAGTTATCTTAAAATCTACTAATTAAAGTGGCATGTCAGTTTGACCTTGATAATAAAAAATTTACAGCCTCATTCAATGTAGCTACAGAGTTCAACACCGTAGACAATATCGGCGATCTATTAAACACAATTGACTAATTATTGCAGCCACATTACTTTAAATGTCACAGACACAGCCATATCGTTAAATACAATGGCGATCTTGAGAAAAAATTTTACTCAATCAATACGTAATAAAATAATTACTTGAAAATTGCAATAGTTTATGTTGCGAATAAATTTCTTAAACAGGTTCTATTATTTTGAATGTAGTAATTAAAAGTATTAAAAATTTGAATATTTAAAAGAAAAATAGTGTACTGATGAACGTCAGCTTTCATTGACGTTCTTTTTAAATGCTTTTTTAACGTGACTACTATAAAATAATAAGAATTCATTTAATACAATCATTTAAAAAAAAAAATTCAGAACAATAAATTCATCTTATCTTTCAAACAAAATGAATATAAGACGATAGTCCTTCCTATTCACTGTATGGACATTTTATTCACAATAAAAACCATTGAATGGAATTTATTTAGATAATTAAAACTTAACTAAGACACACTTTATTCTAAATATTACTTAAATTTAATTAATATGTGGTTTACATATATTTTAAATTTTAAAATTAATTAATAAGCTTCCCTTAACTATCAAGGCAAAATTTGATTGATAATTAATTTGTTATTCTAGATTTTATTTTTTTTTTCCGTAAAGTTTATATATTTGAGATAATTTTAATTGTAAGTGGAACTAATTTTGTGACCATTAGTTTTGGAACAATTAATATATATTTTGGATTGTTGGAGAGGAAAGTATAAAAGTAAAATATCTCTGGAGGCACTATTTATTTGGGTAGAATGAAATGTTAAGACATTTGTTATTTACTTATTTACGAAGACTACAGAATCTAGGGTTGATATATTACACAATGCGATATTGTATCAGTGGTTTCGACTAATAAAGTACACTTTATGTATTTAACTGACCAATGGTTAATTTTAAAGAGCTTTAACGAACCGACATAATAATCATAAATATACGTAATGCACTTAACAATTACTAATTACACACCATCCATAAGGTTATAGTCAATTATTTGATTGTTATCCTAAGACATTTTAACTTAAGGTTACCATTCATTGTGGATTTTAGCATCAGAAACAGTTTCAAATTGACTTTTGATTGTGAAAAATATTAGTTGTTTTTTGTTACAATCTGCAACAAATAATATACTTTCAGAGAATAGACGTGTAATATTATTAGTTTTTCTTAATTAAAAATTATCTCAAATAAATATCCTTTTTTTCATTTGATTATATTATGAATTTAAAATTTTAAATTTACAATTACAATTTTTCTAATTGATTTCTTTATATTAATTAAATCTAATTCAATTAATATTAATTATAGTCTATTTTTATTTAATATCATTTGTAACTGTTTTTTTTTTTTTTTTTACTTTAAAATACGTTTTTTTTTTTAAATTTTTTAAAAGGATATTTTTGCGGAAGAAATTTGATTATATTGCCGTTTTTTCATTAATCAAATACATTCAATTATAATTTTAATTTATTACAAATTATTGATTAAATTATAAATATAATTTTAACTTTTAAAGTTTTTTTGTTTTTGTGTTTTTTTCTCCTCAATTTAACACGCTATAATTTGGAAGCAGCTGAACTTCGATTTGCTCAATTAAAAATTATATATACGTGTATTATTTTATTTTATAATAAACTTAAATTTTAATAATTAAAATTAATATTAATTGTTCTTCTGTTTTTTTTTTTTTTTTAATAGTTGTTTTTAATTTTTGTTTTTTAGTACTTTTTTTTCACAACCTTTTGCAATTATTTTTTAATTTTTATTATTATTTTTGATTATTACATATGTACAAAATTAGGAATTATAATTTTTTTTTTCATTATTCTACTCAATTATTTATTATTTTAATACATTCATTATTTTTATATTAGCAAAGCGATGTAAAAGTGATATTTTTTTAAATTTTAGTTTTAGATCTTTTTTTTAAAATTAAATTCGATAGCATTTTCATTGTTTCAGATTTAGAGATTAAAAATATGTTTCGATTATTTAAATTAATTATTAAAAAAAAAAATGGTATGCAAAAATCTTTTTAATTTTAATTTGAATATTTAATGAAATTTAAAATTAGTATAATGAAAATGACGACAAAAAGTAGAAGTTTTTCTTTAAAACGAATATCTGATAAAGTTGAATTCGACAAGTTAATATTTTAACTATTTTGAGTATAATAATTTTTAGTTAATGTTACTGAAATCTTATATGATCCATATCAATCATGGTTACTGTTACCGATTATTTAAAATTGTTAACGTTTTAATTATTGATTTCCTAACATAATCCAAATGGATTGACGGATAAAGGAAAATATTATTAAACAAATATTTCAAATCATTATTTTATGCTCAATTTATCATAAACATTTATTCAGCTAGAAAAATAAAATAAAGTTTACAAATGCAAAAAGAATCAAGTTATTATTAGTAGTGTCGACTTCGTGAATCGCTTTAGAAAAAATTATAGTCAATATAATTTTCAATATTGTTGATGAAGTGAGTGCTACGTTCTGGGAAATCATAGCTAATAAAATTTCCCACAAATTGTTTTAGTAAATTTTTGAATTTGTGACAGATTCTATAGTCTCACGGGATCTACTACCTTAGAACAACACATGGGTGAATGGGGTTATACGTGGGAATGGGGTATTATGATATTAAATTGCCATTTCTAATATGCACATGTGACATCAAATGTCACAAAAATAACTAGAAATTTATAATCAATTGTAGTTGCGTTCGTTCTATATCCGAATAAATCAGTAGTGTGATGTGATACAAAGTCGGTTACTAGACATCTTGATAAAGATGACTGCATACGTTAGAATTGAAAAATGCAATTTTATGTTCATTAATTTTTTTTACTATATTTTAGGCGTTTAATTTCATTTTCTTATTTTTTTTTATAGGTATTAGGCAAATGCTGAGTTTTTAGCTATGTTTTTTTCTACTTTTTTTCCAGATTTATGGTTTTAATTTATGTTAAAAATTTCGAAAGATATTCATAATAGTCATATAGATGAGTATTAATCCCTAATAGCCCATAGTAAACAAAGAAGAGCATTTTGTATTTTGTATATGGAAATTGATGTTATAAATTTTATACTCTGAACAAACATTTTTTTCCCTACTTTCTATAAAACTAGAATTTATGTTTTTTTTTTTTTTTTTTTCATTTCCGTATTATTTTTATAGGGACACTTTATTGAGATGAAAATTCATATTTTTATATTTATGTTTATGTGTTATGATGTATTTGGACTTTTTTTTTGTAGAATGATGGAGTTTTAATTATATTTTCATATCTACGACATTTATGTTCATGTGTGTGTAAATGATTCGTATTTGAGTCAGACAGGCATTATTCTATTACTATATGAGTGACCGACTGATATCTAAATTATACTAATAATAATGTTTACCACTGAGTTGTGTCATCGGTAAATCGATCACAGTTTATGTCAATTTCTAGCATGTGATTGAATCTGTAATTGTTGAAGTTGACATGTGAAATCAAACACAAATTAGGAATGTCAATTTAACATTGAATTGTCGCACTATGCATGATGATGATCTATCGACTGGTTATTAATTAAATTCATTCGGCTATTGTTGATGGTTTTAATGTTGCAAATATTCGATTTTTTTGTTTCAGAATTATAGTTAACATGCAACAACATAATTTTTTCAAGTTTAATATTGAAATATTATACTTAATTCAATAATATGTGAATTACGAGTCGATTTAAATTTTGATTTTATATTCCGCTGTAATTCGCAGACAGAAAAGAGTATAAATATAGGAACTAAAAATTATAATGAGATAGAGCCCGGTGATAATATTCACATTATCAGCGAAGAGAAAGTATAAGAAATGCAGGCATTGATAGTTTTTCACAGTATCTAAAGTTTAGTTAACAAGTTGTTTAACTTTGACGAATCCCGGTAAATCAATTCTATATACCCTTGTCCTGTGTAATATCTTGACTAAAGGTGAAATTCCACAATTTTTTAATTTTTTTTTTTTTTGAAAAGCCTATGATGTATGATTATGTACTTTCTTTCTTTTAATATGCCTATTTCATCAATTAATTAATTATGTATTTTTACTGATTTCCTCCAGGATAATTATTTTTTTTTTTAATTAGAAATAATTTTAATTATTAATTATATCACCTATCGATAAATTGAAAATATAATTTTTATAATAAATAAAATTATGAAAAATGATAAAGGGAAGACTTATAAAATATTCACTAATAATATAAAATTGGTTGGTGTTTTTTTTAACTTTTCCAAAAATTTAATTAATATTAATATAATTATTCCCTTTTATTATTAAAGCACTTTATGTGTTAACATTATTATATTTATTATTTAAACTTTTTATTTTTTATTAATATGCATTTACGAATATGTTTTTTTTAAAATTATATAAATTTCTAAAATTTATATATATAATATTTTTTTTTATATAAAAAGCACTTGAAGCACTTTAAAATTTAATTTACACGAGTTTTTTAATATTATTTAATTTAAATGTTCTTGAGGTTTAATAATTTCATTTGATTAAAATATGTTTCTTATTTGTTTATTTAGTTATATTTTTTTTTTGATATTTTAGTTAAAATGTATTTATACGTCGAATTTTGTTTGCTTTCCTATTAGAAGTATTACTCTATTATAATTACTGATCTTCTGGTCTTGCTTCATCTGAATCCAAACTTAGACAATCCTTTAAATAATGTTCCATTGATCGATAAACATGTTCTACTACATTATTTAATTCATGACCTTCATCTGCATATGTCTAAAAATTGATGAAAAATGTATAATTATATAATGAAATCTTACAATAGATCAAGAATTAGTTGTCAGTGTCGCTTAAAAATTTTCTTCTAACTATGGAACACATTTCTTTTTGTTATTTTACATTAATAGATTTTTTTTTCACTTTAACACGATCATCAACCCACATTTGACAAAGGTTCGGTGTTTTATCAGTCTATTTCACTTTAACACGATCATCAATCCACATTTGACAAACGTTCGGTATTTTATTAGTCTATATTCTTTACTTGTAAAATCAATTCAGAATAGTGGGAAGAAACATACTGTATATATTTAGCTCAAATGGGTTAAAAACGATAATTTCATTAACAATTTATTACAGCAGTATAAGTACTCAAATTGTACAACTCAATGTTTACGTTATTATATCGCATAGATTATAGTGTGTTGTTTCTTTTTTTCTTGACTTCGCATTGACACATATTCCTATTTATTATCAAATTGTTTTTAGAAAAAGTTTTTTCTCATATATAACTATTCGAATATTATCAAATGAGACTTTGTAAAGACTGACAGATCTGGGGGCGATGAACAAAATTGTCAACCGAAGAAAGTGGTATTGGATCTGGACATACACTGAGGCGATCGCTCGGTAATATTGCAAAATACGCTCTTGAATGGAATCCGCAGGTTAGTTGAAGAACCGCTCGTTGTCGCTTTATGCTATCCTCACTACATACAGTAATATGTGCGAATGATTTATTGACTTGTACATCTTCAATTTTAATATTTATCTTTTACATATTTGAATAACTTGTAATGAAGCGGTTGGACGAAGGCAAGTTAATATCCATGCAAAACACAACATTAAACCATGGTTTACAGAAGAAGTGAAG
>JANSTX010055473.1:0-10141 GCA_027564355.1 Penthetria funebris
GAAAATATATTACATTGAGTGTCCATTAAAACACAAACAATTGAGTTTCTGTTAATAGATAGCATCTTCTAGTTAAAAGGTTGCACAACTGAACCTAACATACAGCGATTATTAAATTTAAATTTACCTCAACGCGATATAACCGGTAACACGATAAAAGAAAATAATAATTATACGGTAGAATTCACAAGGTAAGTACTGATGAACAAAAATCAATGCATTACTTCGTATCCAGAAGTATTATAGTGAAAACATATACAATGACACATGATATAAAACTATGTCTATGGCTATGTCTATTTCTATGATTGGGTTTTCCAGACAGCAAAGGGATTTCACCAGTGAATAAAGATCTTTATCGATTTCCCTCCATCGAATCTCATTCAAGAATATCGAACTTATCTCTTTAATTCAACAACTATTTGCTCCAGTTTTGTCAGTTCAAGTATTGTTTTGCAATTTATGTGTTTCAGTAGAACCCATCATAACCACACATCTGCTTAGATTGATAGAATTGGTAATTATTTACTAATTCTTCTGCACCCAATTCTACCCAATATTTTTTGACGACCATTACAGTAATATATTGTAAGCGTGTTTGATTATCTTTACTCTAGATCATCAGTATGTTTACTTAATTGTTGGAATAATCGATAAACATTAAATTCGTACCCCACCATCATCTGTCAAAACGTTACCCATGTCTGAAAACCGCATGATTATAACATAATATTTCTATGCCTTTCGTTTTGCATTATAATATTCTGATTTGCTTTACTTCAGGCGTATAATATTACAATTATGTAGGAGAAATACATAATACAAAAAAACCATATAAATGTGTAAATTTAGATATTATTAGTTATACATCATTAAATTTAAAATATAATCAAAATAGAAGTTTAGAAGTACTTACCGCTTTACGTTTATCAGCCTCAGAAACAGCTGAATTCGATCGATGTCTAAATAAATCCATAACTTTTGTCATTGGTGATTTTGTTGCGTCCGCTCTTCTAACAGCAGTTACTGTATGATAATACTAGAAAAGCAACAAGAAATAAAAATAGTTATCCCATTTCATCATACAATTCATATTTTCAAAATGAAAATCATAATAATAATATCAATAGTTAATTACTTGTGCATCACTGCCAGCATGAGGATGTGCCGACCCATCTTTTAACTTTGGTGGATTTGAAGTTGCCACATGACGATGTCCCATTGTACTTTGTACTGCCGCTTTAACACTATGTATAATACCACCAGATCCACTATGTGTACTACCATTACTACTGGTATCCTTATCGGAACCAGATGTTTTAACTAGATCTTTTTCCTTTTTCTTTGCATCCGATTTTGAACGCGGTCGAAAAACATCAAATAATGTTGGACGTTTATTTGGACTAGCAATGCCTATTTCGTTAAAGAAAAAAAAAAAAAAAAACAGTAAATAAATAAATTCGTACAATAACTTATTACAATTTTCAATAATTGCCAGACAATTAACTATAAATTTACTAAAACATTTACTACATTACCATGGATTGTTGATTGATTTAAAACTATTGAATCAGCATCACCACTACGTCTTCGTTCTAATGATCCAGATCTAGATGCGACCCGTTCTGAACTAACAGATATTGTATTTCTATGTAATTTTTCTAATTTAGCTGCTTCACGTTCTAATTTCTTTGCAGCTTTTTCCTCAATTTTTCTAGCCTCTTTTTCTGATTTCCTTTGTTTCTCTTCTTGTTTTCTAAAAATCAAAATAAAAACAAAATTAAAACAAAAAAAATTTATAATTTATAATTTGAGATATATATTTAAATTACCTTGTCTCCTTGTCCGATCGTTTAGATTTACGAAAACTGGCATTTGAGTCTGTAGCACTTTGAGGTCGTGGTTTTGGAACACCGTCTGTTGTAGATTCCTTAAAAAAGAAAAAAAAAAAAAAACGTAATTAGTATATTTTATATTAGTAGATTTGTTAAATGTGTTGTTCACAGACCCTACAACATAAATTTGACATAATTATAGTAGAATTATGACAGAATACCACATGAGACTTGAGTCAAGTAAATTTAGGAAAAAATGTAAACACTCAAAAGATTACTAGCAAATTTCTAGATTCATAAAATAAATGTATATTCTAGTTTATAATAAAACAAATGTTATAGGGCATTAAAACCGTTACCTTAAAATAATTGATATTATACTCTTTAATATTTGACAGATGAAGTAGTTCACTATCATTGAGTTTACCCAAGCCATCAATTTTTCAAAACGGTGTCACCGATAACTGAGTTAAAAGTAAATGCAGAATCACCACTTCTAGCACTCAGAGTAGTGACTATGCAAGTTCGATAGTGGATATCCACACGACAGAGGAGGTAAACGTATTTGTCCGTCAGCAAAATGTAAATAAATACAAAAGTTGAACTTAGAAAGAAGAAAAAAGAAAAGGGTTCATTCTTGTAGCTTTAATCAAGTCAAATCAACATCAAAACTCTGAGTTGTTCACTATTCGATCACACATAGACAGAACTAAGATGTTACATTGCCATTTAAAATTTCAATGTAGCTTCACAAGGTGCAGCCAAGTATTGACAATTGCGTTACCTTACTGAGCATTTAGAGCGGTCATACAATTGACCAATATAATACTTCACTCTCACATTCGATACTGCACAAAGTCGACAAACATGGTTTTGATCAATGTTTTAGCATCAACTATGCAACAATAGTTGACATATATTGCGATAGCGTACCAAAAAATAGATTGATTCATAATTGAGTGCTACAAATCTGATTTTATTAATTCCAATAATTGTATTGGTAATGTAATGACAACTATTGTTATGATGAAATAATTAAATGACTCAATGAATACAACTTTTATATTGAGACAAACAGTCTGTTTAGTATAATAATCACATGATGTTATTCAACACATTCCAATGCATTTATACAAGAAAAAAAAAAAAGATTAAAAGCCAATAGTCGTACACTAATAAATAGGTCGCAACAAAATTCTGTGTTTATATGTTAGAATAAAAACATAAACCATGCTTAATATAGACGTTTTTAAAAACAAAATATTTATTTTGTTACATGAGCAGCTGGTAATGAAGAAGACTGTCCAATGTTTTAAATAAACAATAAGACATTTAACTCATTATTCATAATCAATATATGATTATATAAAGTGCTGACATACAACTGGTTGAAAATATAAAAATGTTTAGCAAATATTAATATATCAATTTGTAGGACATTCACTTTTAATATTATGTACAACGAGTATATATTGTATATAAATGGGGGAAGTGAATGGAGGAGTCGACTACTGCCGACTATGTCTAGGAGAAGACATAACTGGAGGAATATATTGTGTGTACAAGCATTAGCAAGCAGCAGGGTGATTCTTCTTGGATTCCGGTGGATGGTGGAAGGTGAGACAAATTCGCCGTCACATAGACAGATGCTGGTTTTAACGAAAGATATGTAATTATTGAAATTGAAACGGTTCAAAACAAGATGGGACGGGACCAATTTCGAAATAAATCAAAATTATATAAAATGTCTTCATTATATTGTTATAAAAACTGCTAAGGCAGTTCTTCTATTTATTTAATGACTGTTCCCTTTAAATAGTCTTGACCTATCGGTTAAAGAAAGTATAATAAAAATATCGCTTGCAATATAATACAATATTATCAATTTATATATTATATTCAATTTAACGAATATCACAAGTTAAAACAACAAATTATTATTTTAGTTTACAAATTATTATTATTTTTTCGTAGTGTAGATCCTTTAACGAAGCTTTATTTTATAGTCATTCGTTAGCTGCAATACCCCCGTTTATACATTTTCGTATTTTCTCAATAGTTCTCTCCACAAATGTCTATCATATTCTCGATCATTTGTAGGGTTTTTCTTGGATTGTTATTCATTATTTTCGATGTTTCATGTTTGTTGAATATTGGTAATAGATGGTGTGATACCAGATAGTATTTGTAGAAAATATACAAATAGTTGTGTAATTATATAGTTAATAAATGTAACATAAGAACTCAACTATGAGTATTATAAACTCAAGTATTATTAAAATATATCAGATACATCAAATAAGATTCACGACAATGCTTTCCAAATTTTCATCAGTGTACACTACTAAGGGTGGCACACAACGTTTTATAATTTTACAAAAGATTTATATAATCAATAAGTCAAATTTAGATTAAAATAGAAGTCTTGAAATTAAAAATTTATTGGTAGTCCTGATGATTATTCTAAGTCATCAAAAAATTATCTATTCAGTGTTTATAGTTTCAATGTGTTCTGTTTAACCAATTATTTAACAACGCAAACATACCACAGGTTTGGAAAATGGCAACAGTTATGTCAATCCTCGAACCTGGAAAAAACCCTATAAATTGATTAGTAATTATACCGTCCTATATCAATACTCTCTGTTTTATCATAAGTATTTGAAAGATTCCTCACCAATAAAATCATCGACTTTATTGAAAGCAAAGAACTTCTTCCTGCATCAAAAATGGCGTTTGAGAAGAGGTTACTCCACTAACTATATGCACTAGTTTGTATAATTGAAATGGTCATAAGACCCATTTATAATCGAGTAGTAACGATTGCAACTTCTGTCGACAGTGAAAAGGCCTTTGATACGCGATATTAACCAATGGCGTAGTCTACAAGTAAAAATATATGAATTTAACAATCATTTGTTAATTTTCTGTCGAATAGGGCCTTCAGAGAAATAATTTCTGATACTTATAATATTACAGCCGGTGTAATATACATCAGGGTTTAATTTCTGCAGCAATCTTGAGCACACTTTTCGTCACAGATCTACCATCCACATCATATCTCTATAACATCAATACAAAATTTACATCAGTAAAATTGAATATACGCTGATGATATCGTTATACTGGTATCACACGCTAATACATTCAAGGCAGTGAAAATCATGAACTTCCAATTAGTGATTAAGATACTCCTATTATTTACTTTTGTGGAAGGAGACCATTCAGATTTGGAGAGCCCCTTTTAATCATAGATTAAAACACCCAATGCTTTACTATAGTGATCTTTGCAAATAGAATCTATGACAACAATGGTTTCTTAACATTTTAACATAACACGATTTCAAGTTTTGTTTACAATATGGAACCAAATCAAATTAATATAATTATGAGGACTTTTAGCTTATATTAATACATCAAACACTTTTGTAGGAGTCAAACAATACTTTGGAAACAATTAAATTATTATTGAATAGAAGATGGAAAAATAACAAATAACCTAAAGATCTACATCACATGTGGTTCAAACATGGATGTCACATCACACACAGCTCGTGCGAAAAAAATGTCCCGATCGAATATTGCCAAAAAGTGGTGATAATAACTGGCGGCAGAGGCAACCACTTGGTGGTCAACATCACATTCCATACATAACGTGTTGTGTCTGAGTTGAGTAACCTTGATGATAGTTGGCAACACCATTCATCATCAAATATGAATCCAAATAATTATAATTTAATTCAGATTTAAAAACTAAAAAATATAAGATCAATTATAATAATCCGATTCTACATTCAAATATTTCGGTACAGTGGTGTATAAACCTCCAGCTACCTAGATTAATAATGATATTTTTTTTCACTCAGAGATCGATCACAGGCCATTGTTCACACAATTCGTGATCGATTTACGGCACCATATATATAGAGGGTTGTTTGACCTAGATATTAGTTGGCCAATCCAATCGACATCTTGTATAACTTTGGGTATATATTTTATTTAAAAATGTGATTTAGCACGATCGCAAATTTACGATTAGATTAACGTTGAGATATCTGCCCGGATCTGTGAATATTATTGCACTTATAAAGCAAGTAACATGAAAGTAGTATTCTAATGATGATATTAATATTATTTTTTTTACTTATTGTACGAGTATACTCACTCGTATTAAATATCTGTACGTTGATGCAATTATGACGTTATGTTTTGTTTAGTAAACAAAACATTCTATTTTATAATAATGCATTTACCATCTTATGCAATTAATATATACTGTCTTAGTAAGATATTTGCTAAATTCTTGACCTTGACATACAATACCATACCATTAAGTTATAAAATACACAGTTTATTATGAGCAAATCATTAAGTTACATCATCATGTTGTTAACCATCAAATTTCGTAGGTGCAGGAGAACACGAATTCTAATTTCCATTATGTAGATGTGCATATAAGAACACGATCTACAAATTTCGATAATGTAGATGTGCATATGTATTATGAAACCAAGGCAGACAACTATAATTTCGGGTCTTCCGCAACTATGGAGAATTCATAAAATCTTAATTAATAGTAGACTGAATGGTTCCTGTTTAAAATTCTGTAACTTGTTTCGCAATGTGTTTATAAAGTTTGATTAATAATTGAGATTTATCGACGTAGATGTTTGAATGGCAATCGAGTGTAAAAATCTTTGTATTATATGAAACTGTACAACAAACAGAGTTTACAATTCATGTCCAAAAAACACAATTTAGGAATAATCTTCAGAAATAGCCTAGAAAATTTGAAAGTTATTTAGAATATAACGGAAGATTATATGATAACAGCGGTATTTTGTTTCACTACCACCAAAGATCCATTCCTGGATGTGGCCTGGTGTATAACATTGAACAAAATCAATAGTGCAGATACGAAGTCCGATAAATTTTACGTATTCATTTAATATTCACACACTTTAATAATTATAATATGCCCAAGTTAGTTAAATTTACCAGTCAATATGTTAGTTTTGCATAAGGGACCACGTGAGCTTTAATCATTACATCAACTTAATTTACATTACCAAGCGTCTCACATACTATACTCCCCGATAATTCCACACCACAGACAATACTTGCACTTGCATGCATTTAATTTTATACTCACGTAGAGACAGACATTACAATCGATGATCTAAATGTATCCATTTTTTAAAATTTAATTTACCATGGTCACATCACAAGTGTCACTTATGGACCGCTAACGAATCGACATTTTTCTCCGGTGCTCCGCTCTATCGGTGACATTATGTTGATAATTGATCGAATTTGTTCAGTCTCCGAGGTCATGGTGATGTGCTTCGGTTTAGTTTCCTGTTTTAACTTTCCGGTTTAAATACTCAACCAGCTAAGGTCATTCGTGACTGGTTATCCTTTTTTCCAGTAATAATTCCAAATTCAACTAGTACCAGCCCATGGTATGCATTCCTACTAACGCAACATTGAAATTTTTAAAATACGTACATTAAGGATCATGGGCACTATCAATTAGAAACTAATTATTGTTTACAAAATGTGAATTTTGTGTAGTAACTGTAAGTTTTATGTAATAAAGAATTTATGAATTGAATTGAATTGAATTAATAAATTTTATAAAATAACAGATTCATTATTTAGTGTATTGTTTTGTTAAATTTGCTCTGTTTTTGATATTCTTTATTTAATTGACTTCATGACACTCAGGATGTTAATAGGGTATTTCTGTTAAAATTTAAGATTGTAATGCCTCAACACAAATTGCAGTGATTGTTATGCAATGTCCACAGTATTTCGTGTCTTGTTCATTCCGATGTCATCGATAATTCAGATCTTGAAGGCGAACATTTCGTGAAAATTAATATTTTTGAACAATTGGATGCAAAATGATGCACTAATACAGGTTTTGTTTGAACGGGCCACAAGAGTGTTTGGTAATTTGTTGGTGCTTTAAACATCAACTTTGTTGAAATTCTCAACTGATATGTAACATCCTGTTACAAGTTGTATACAAAATCCAAATATATTGGTTGTCATGTTTGTAAATAACTGTAAATTGGACGATTCGAACACAAAGTCGCCATTACTGTCCATAGAGTCTTCGAATTCAACATGGAATCCTTTAATATTCAATCGAAAGTCACATATATACATATTATATACATATATATATGGCGGTATGGAAGTTGGACAATGGCCAAGAAATTCTACCAAAATCGGTTCAATTTCCTGTCAAATAAAACTACGGAACAGACGACATCTGCATTTGATACTGTTATGGGCATGCACAATTCATAGGATGTACTGTTTTTTCTTGAAAAAAAATCTATTCGCCATACATACTTTGTATTAAGCAGAGTTAGATCTGTAGACGGATTGAGAATAAAGGAACTCAATTATAACCGTTAAATGAGGATACAATCAAGGAGATGAAAAGAATACGTAACTATCAGCCTCAAGCAATAGTGCATATAACCTTCTTGAAATTTTTATAATCGACTAAAAAGTATAAAATAATTTTTTTGGCCGATCACTGCTTTTGATAATACACAACATGATTTAAGAATTTCAGAACTTTTATGATAGAAATATATAACTGAAAACATGGGGTGAAATTTAAAATGACTATAGAACACTCATATATTTCGCTTATGGTAAACATTGCATTCTACTTAAAATTCGTAATGATTTCTGTCTTTTAAGTACTAGTTTAAGTACTAGCATTGTATTAACAAAAGCAGTGATCAAGAGAAAATTATTTTATTCTTCTTAGTGGATTATATAAAAACACAGTAAGTTAAAAACTTATTTTTGCATAATATGTTATTTATGAGCGTTACTATGTTTTTCGGTTTACGCGGTAACCAGAAGATATTGTCAGTTATCTTATACTCACACTCGGTATATCTTCAAACATCTGACACACACATCGTGATTTGAGTAATTGAATGTTAGACACTTTCTAAAAAGGTCGTTCAATCCAACAACTTTTTGATGTAGTTATTGGTCAAACTCTCCACATCTCGATCCATTGTCTACTCTTTTTATAATTTTTATTAGTGAGCTCTTGTTAATAACCTTAAACCAAATTTACAGTTATGTTGATGATAGAACTCGGCGTTACTTAATTATTTCAGTACACGTTTTGATCTACTGATTACTCTTTTTATACTTTTCATTAGTGAGCTCTTGTTCATAACCTTAAACCAAATTTACAGTTATGTTGATGATAGAACTCGGCATTACTTAATTATTTCAGTACACGTTTTGATCTACTGATTACTCTTTTTATACTTTTCATTAGTGAGCTCTTGTTCACAACCTTAAACCAAATTTACAGTTATGTTGATGATAGAACTTTGCATTACTTTGTTTATTTCAATAAAAAGTCAAGTGGATATTTTATGTGAAACTATGGAGTACAACAAAAATTTAAATTTAATTTCTGACATGGCCATTGCTATGCTGAGATTGCTAGTATTGATACCTAAAATTTGGCTAAATCTTCTAAATAGTTGACATACTCAGTAACCCAATTAAATTATAGGTTCTTTCATATTGAACCTTATTTTTGTGTTTTTTTCTGAAATTTATTATCTCCAAAATTTCAAAACCTAATAAACCACATAAATTTGTTGGTTTTATATGATTTGTATTAAATGAATATTATAAACCAGAAGTCATAACCTTTAGGTTGAAAATTAAATTGATTTCTGTTCATAAAAGTAATTCCAAAATTTTATTCTTTTTCTTTACTATTTATCCACCCTTGACAGTGATTTAAGAGAATCAATGAAATAATCACATAATTTTTACACCTAGTCAACTATAAATAAGGCTGTGTTATAGTTGACTATATATAGTGGAAACCCTGAAATATTTTCATATTTTATACGTGGCAAAATTACTGAGCGAATAGAACCTTTACAACTCTGTTTGTGGTTAATTTACAATCTTACACACCTATTTTGTATGAACTTAAACTTAGATCGTATTTGTAATTATTTTTTGTGTTATTTTATTTATTTTTTTTTGATGTCACGCGACCATCAGACATTAGTTTTTAGAATACCAAAGAATAAAAATTCAAACAGGAAAATGTCCTAAAAGTATCGGACGCGACTGTCGTGTCTTCTTTATAAAAATTATTAAAAATAGAATTTATTTTATTTGACTTATGTTTTCAATCATAAAATGTTGAAAAACAAAAAAAAAAAAACAAGAGAAACGTATAATTGGTTGCCAATTATTGGAGGCCCTGGAAATTGTTTAACGGATCACAACAT
>JANSTX010055475.1:0-10138 GCA_027564355.1 Penthetria funebris
AAACGATCAAGATTGGTAGGCTAAGATGGTTTGGACATGTGCAACGTATGGCTGAGGGACGTGTCCCAAAGAAACTATTAAATGGTAATCCTGGAGGACGGAAAACAGTGGGAGGCCAAAGTCCAGGTGGGAAGATGCAGTAATAAATGATTTAAAGTTTATTCAGGTTCGAAGCTGGAGATTGTTGGCTGCAGATAGGTCTGGTTGGAGAAGGATGTTGGAGAAGGCCAAGACTCTGCCGGGGTTGTAGTGCCAGAAAGAAGAAGAAGAAGAGTAAGTTTTAAAGGATTACTAAAATCGGTGCTTTATTGTAAAAAAAATTGTACTATTTAATTTATTCAAAGTATTGTCCATATTTTAATTAAATTTCTATTAATATTATCTCTTGTAAATCTTTCAAAACTTGCTTGTACACCAGATGATATAATATTTAGTGATTCGTTAACGTAATCTGTACTAGTACAATAGATCTTAGGCCCAGTAATTTTATTATAATTTTTAATTTTGTAAACATATAACAGATCAACATTAAAGACATGCTAACCATATAGCTAAAAGTGTATTTCTTTTTAAAATTATAAATTTAGTAATTTTCACATTTTTATTATTTTTTTAAGCTTTTCTGCTTTGAATTCAAAATTATGTGAAAGGAGATATGGCGTCTATTTTGTTCTGAAGACACATCACATTGAACATATTAATCATTGAAAAACTGATTAGGCTGAATTAGAGAGATTTATATAATTTAATGGATACATCAGACTTTAGAAGACGCAGACCATGCAAATTATGCTTTATAATCGGAAACAGAAAAATTTCATAGGTTGTTTAGTTTAGATTAGTCAAAGGCAATGGGACATCTGTTCATGCGAATTAAATATCCAATTATTTGAAGTATTGTGTACGAGCTATCATTGTCATTATGATGGATGCTGTACGTTAATTCATTGGTGTCTTCTGTTAAACAAATAATTAAATACCATTCAACACTAGCAGTTTCTCTATGTTCAAGAGGTCACGGTAAATACAATGGTCATAGTCTAAATATCATTAGATACTATTTTCTATTTTTACATATATATGGGAACATTGATTTATTTTACAGGTTTTCGATGTACACTGTTTCTACCAAACGTATCTACAGTTTATGATTTTGGAAATAATTCAAAATTCATCTACAAGAGATGGAGATGTTTCATTTTTTTGTAATTTTTAATGAATTTTGTTTTTAAAGGACCTCAAGATACTAAATACAATAACATTGATTATATGTATATATATAATTATATATATATCGAGAACTATTTATTGCTTAAATTTATATTTGTTTTTTTTTATTTACAACATTTACATAAACTTTGTAATATAAAACAATGACTATAAATATTATATTATATAAAATAAATAAATGAAAAGTTGATTAATTATAATTAGTGTAGGTATAGTTATCTATATATTTATATGATTTGTCTAATTAATAATTATATGGTATTTATTCAAGAAAGAAACATCTAATTCTACCATAATTTCTATAATAAATTTATTATATAATTTTCGATGTTAAAAAAATTTGTGAGAAGGAAAAATTAATAAATTTAAAAGAAAATTTACCCACTTCATATATACGGGGATAAAATTAGATATCAACTTTCCATTAAAATATCAAATATTTAACTAAATAAAATCATGAGTAAAATTAGATTTAATTATAGTATCTATTTTTCTGTAGACTATATAAGTATTTTATTTCCAAATCGTCATCCTGTTCTGATTTCTTTTTATCATTTCCATGCTTTTCATAATCAACAAAATAAACTTGATTCATTCTTTTACCAACATTTTTAAGAATTGCTCGATTTATTTCAACCTGTAATTAGAATTTTCTTGTTATATTTTAAACCTGTCAATTATATGAAAATTATTGGTTTACTTTTTTGTAAAAAAAAAATGGATTAATTTTCATATATTCTGGAAAAGGAGTAAATTATTCAATTTTAATTAATACAACGTAATCATTTGACGTAGGGTTACATTTGTCAATGAAACTACTTTTGTTACTTACGCGGTGTCAATAATTGTACGCTATTTTTATATATGAATTGTATATATCAGATGAGATAATTCAATTAATAGACACCAAATACCAATCTGCCTCAACAGATTTATAACTATGGGGAAAATGAGTAGGTTGTTATTACGATATATACTTGAATTACTAAACTTGTGTGGCAGAACTTTAGCAAAGTGGCAACAACTGCTGAAGTTGAATTCAAAAATGAGAAAAAAAAAATATATTTTTAAAAATTAACAACAAATTAACTAAATTAAAAAAACCTGTAATTATCTACAACCCTTATTTGCATATTACAATAGTGCATTATAACTATAGGATTGATTCCAAAGAAAATTTGGATGGCATTATATTCAGTAAATTCTGGCAACAAATCGACATATTACAAAGAAAATGTTGCTAGCAACTTTTATTTATTATTGCAACAAAACAAAAATCTAGTTGAAACACATAAATTATAATCGTATTTATTCTAGTAAAGAAAAGCGGTTGTTGTAACGACAAAACACATTTTATTACAACGTAGATACGATTCAGAATTGTTTAGGACAACTTGATAGGGTTTAAAAATGTAAAAAAAAACGAAGTAATAACCTGTGAGTAACTTGAAATAACATTTGATGTGTTAGAGTAACTAGTAGAAAATCTAGTGATACATACAATTATATCATAAATCAAATGATTAAATATGATAAATATGATATGATTAAATAACCGAAATAATAATTATTATCATCTTAAAAAATTAGAAGGTAGTCGTACATGAAATTCTTATAATTCCTCTATTACTAATAGAATATTTAGGAACAAATCGATAGAAATGAATATCACATATTATACGTGTTAAATATCGGCAAAATTACATTAGCACATTATATATATAATTTATTTACTAAAGCATTCGCTAAATATAGAATTACAAAATTGAGGCTGGTGACTATATCCTAACACACTTATCAAATATTAAGGATAACTTCTGAAATCAAAATATAATTTTTTTTTCAAATAAATTCTAGATAATCCGTATATGTAGACATAATTCGAAACAAATATAAATTAGCCTTGATGGTATAATAATTATTCATAATTCATAAAGAAATATAAAAGATTTTGATAAATTACAAATAAAGGAAGCTACACGTCACATAAAAAATCATCAGTAATCTCATTACATAAATATATATAATTTGGATAGCAACTATAATTATACATACATCTAACTCGTGATTTCGATGTTTCATTTATCGAATATATGCTAAGATTTTTTATTTATTAGTGCCTTAAAATGCTAGTGACGAATGGAGTGCCCGCATCTAGTTAGTCGAACTAGTTAACTCAATTTATAATTTTCTTCATATAGTGTCAACGAAAATTCTTATCACATCTAGTTTTGTTGTAAAGGTCGAGATGATGATGACTGCAAATAATGGCCAAATAACAAGTTTTTTTTTATGAACAGTACTTTCCTTTAACTGAGAACATACAAAATAGGTTCATATGAGTATACCTTAGGGGATAATATTATAACATTTCATTGTCATTATAATGTTGGTTATGCTTATTGAAAATAAAAAGATATTATATTTGAAATCTAATTAATATACATAATAAAAGAATATTGTTTTGGATCTAGGCGGGGATCTTAAGAGGGTCATCATCATTAGTAACAAGAGATGAATAATATTTTGGTCATATAACATATATAAATAATAAATATATCTTGCGTAAGTATCCGAGGTTCACCATATGTATAAGTGAGTATAAGATAAGTCATATAATATCTCCACTTAATCTCCTAGACCAAAAACCGTATTGTTAGATTACAAACATATTAAAGTTAATAATTTTTTCCAAGACATTTGATGATATTGAAATAATGGCTATATGCTTTGTTATTGGTGAAACTGTTTCCACCTTCCATACAATTGAAAACTGGTCGGATTTCAAAGATATCGTAAGTAGCGAAGTGATAGCGGTAATAATATAACACATTTATGCAAAACTATTGATGTTGTCGTAATAACAACTTTTGTCATCTAAGAATTAATTTCGTGTCTATGGTAGATATCATTATGTATAAAAGTTTTGAAAATCGTTTTCGCTATCAACGATGAGAAATGCATTGCCCGCGAAATAAATACAGCTGAGTAATTTATTTCCCATCCTGAACATAATTTCAATCGACTTTGTTATCTGTATTATTTTAATCAAAGCAAATTGAATAATAAAAAGTTTTTAACATCGCAATGCAAAGTGAGACCAGTTTTTTAATTTAAACTATTTTAGTTTGTTGAATATTACAAAAAAATCTATAACACATCATGGCATTTAAATAATAGATACTTACGCTACATTAAAACGGAGATTAAAAAGCACTTGATTTCACAAAAAATTAAAAATTAAACTAAACTTCAAAGTATCTGCCAATTGTCGTTACTTTCAGTTTCACTTTTATAATATCTTTCATCGCTCTGATTCAATATCTCTGTTACATAAAATACAATTTACTTATAGTAATATTTTAATAAATCATCATATAAAGCATTTAGTTGATCGTTTAAAGTAGAGTGTTTTGTGAATCTAAAATCTTGTTAGTCGATGCGAAATGTTTATTCACCAAGCATAAATGCTTATATTTCTTACCACTATATTACATACGCCATAAAATTGATATAATATACTATGATCATGATAGCATATATTAATATCACTACTCCATTCATCACTTTTTGAATACCAAGTATTAATTAATATATCGATATATATTAAAAATCCTGATCAAAATAGCCTATTACTTGAAATTGTATAGAAGTCCCCCATCATTCAACAATAAGTCAAGAGTTATGTGCAATTCCTTTCTCGACTAAATTCTGTAGATTCAAATAATTTCAATTATACAATCCAGCATCTTATTAATTCAATATATGCCAAATAGCATAAATTAAATAGCATTTAAGTTGATATTCAACAATCTCAAAATATTAGTAACGAAATTTATTTAGAATTGTGTCATCTCTACTGATCTTATTTCCTTTACTTTAAAATTTTTATTTTTTTGTACTTGACATTTTCTCAACTTATTGTATGTCTTTAAATACGATTACGAGTATATAATTTATGTATTACATTTATATAAGGGTTCATAATTTATAATATGAATGCAATATGCATAAATACAAAGTTTTTTTTTTAATATAAAAGTAAATTCAAACCTGTTTTGTATTTTCACGCATTTGTCTACGAGCGATCTCTAGCAGAAGCCGTTGTCGCAATACGTCTAAAGGATTAACAATTGAAAGTGATGGTTTTGTTCGTTTTGCTGACAAAAATCTATCCTGAAAGGAAAGAAAAATATTGATTAAAAAAAAATATCAAATGAAATATAGAAATAATTAAATTAAAAATTGTTATTGGTAAAAATTAAAATGTACCTGCATTTCTATAGAAGAATCTGATAATTGATATTTATCTATTGGTGATTCATATGTACAATGTATTTCACTAAGCATGGATGATGTGATTAATGAAATCAGCCACAATGTGGCTATCATATTTCTGAAAAAAATAATTAAAATTTCCTAATGATTTGAATTTATCATTGATTGTTTTACTACGTAATGCATTTTTTTATGGAATAAATTCTCTTTAATTTAATTTTTTTTGAATTATTTCTCATCGTGCATTAAAATTTTAAACTATTTGAATATTATTCCGTTAATACTGTATACAGGGTACGGCACTCGAAGTGTTACCAATTAAAAAGTCTGTAGTTTTATCAATTGTGAGTTATATTTTTAGATAATATTTGAAATATATTAAACTTCATGAATAAAGTCTAATAACATTAATTCTTGAGATGTGAGTTTGAGGAATTCGATGCCATTACCAACAAAATACACCTAACACCATTCTTACATTCTATTCTAAACACTAAGTTGTCCTCTTTTAATCAATGGTATAGAAGCATCCAATCGAGAACCGAAATATAATAATAAATAATTCGTCCGTATCTAGCATAGAAACACTATTTTTCTGTTCAAGATATTTTTCATTTCCTAAGTATCATAACAAAATATTCTATGTATATCAAATCCTATTAATATAATGCCGTCCGACTAGTAACGTGATTCATTTTGTAGCCTGTAGTCTATAAGATTAACATACATCCTAGAAGATGGAAAGCATCTTAAATCAATACGTGAATATATATACTTTACATGAACTTCATGAATATCCAAGTCGCTGATCTATTATATTGGAATACTGAATAAAGTATAAGAATTGAACCTAATAGTCTAAAGCACTATAACAATTAATATGAATATATATACACAAATTCAACTGAATTATCATATCCACTTCTTTTAATCTTATCTAACGACTGTTGGAAAGATTTAAACATTAAGAACATACAGAGTACAAAGAAATTATTTGGAAGAAGATTAAGAATTGTTGTTCAACTAGAAAGGTCTAACAATAAAAGTATATTATATTATATAAATTCATACCAGTTTACGGGAGATTTATCGTTTGAAAATATATCAAAGTAATTTTGATAAATTTGGAAAGTTTTCACAAATATGATAACACCTGCAAAACACAATATATTCACTGTAGGTGTACGAGTACAAACATATGGGATAATTTTTCTGTTTTGCATTTATTCATAAAAATATACAAAATAAAAATTAACTCCAAATTAGTTTTCTTTTCATATTGCAAATAAAGTACAAACGTGAAATTTGAAAATTCCTTTTGCTTTTATGTGATCAAATTAAACGGACTATTTGGACTATTACTTTTACTTCATTCGATATGCATAATATTGTTGTAAATCCTATTTTTTTATTACAACATTTTCAATAAAATACAAACAATGGCAATCTTTTAAGCACAAATAAAAAGAAATTGAAAATCTTCTTAGATCTCCTTATTTGTTTATCAAATAAAAGCTTAAACGAATACGAATATATTCGTATGAAACTATTACATAATAAGATTTTAATGTTGGTTACTATGAAACTTTATATGAAAAGAATATTTAATAAGGAAGAATTGTAATAATAGAACATCGTAGAATCTATCTAAAATCAAATTTCTAATGATAAGTTCTATTCTCTGAGGTATTATAGAAAATTGATTAAAAATATTCATCCTAAAGTAGTTTTCATCTTAATTCAAAAACATTTCAAATTTAGTATCATAACGTAAGTAGTATGTTACGAACGAGTCATGCGGAAAAAGGTTTAGTATTAGGCTACCAGAAAAGTATGTTTACACTTAAGTGGAATAACTGAGTCATGACTAGCTTTTATATTCAAATACTATAAGACCACATAAGGAAAATTATACTAGAGAATAGAGGGTTACAGGTCATATTATTTTATTCCAGAGTACATCCATGCAAAAAAAAATAGTTTTTTATTTTTATTTGTATCAGGCGAACAGAAATACTAAAGAGTATTCTAAAATTCGAATTACCACGTATTTTGATTCTGAGTATAGAAAATGCATTTTTTGCCTAGTAGCAGAATAAGTACGGGTTTACCTGGAGGGGTCACAAAAACATGACGTTGAGACCACATTAGTATTATGTAATAAGTCTAGTCTGATATGACTAACAATAAAAATGTAGTATAAAATTGAGATTTAAATTTGAATAAATTTGCAATTATGGACCTATCAAAAGAAACAACATTGTATTTATACCACAAATACTGATAGCAATTATTAATTGAAACAAAAGTACATTTTAAAAAGGATGCCGTCAAAAAATGGAACCGGAACTGGGATAATTGCCAAAATGTCTATAGTGGAAATAAAATTTTAGTACCTCTCCACCAGATGGAACTACTCCTAAAAATTCAAAGAGATATGTTGTCAAAAATTTAAAAACCGATCGTTGTGGGTATTATGTTTGAACTATAATCAAATGTTGTAATTAATCAATATTGTAATTGAATTAAAGAACTATATATAAATGGTTAAATTAACCAAGGCGTTCGTTATACATTTAGAATTATTTTAAATTCAGAGGTATTTGCAATAATAAAACATATAAGTGCGTTATTATTCTATCGCACCTTCTGTATTTTATATTATCTAAATAACTGAATTTATATTAATAATCATTTATTATACCAAAATAAATAGGTAAGTATTCAGTATTATAACTTATACTTTAAGTGAAATTGAGAAAATGTTTTTAAAATAACATTAAATAAATTACAATGTATGTATATATATAAAGTACGAGTGTGGTTCATTGTATGTAATAAATTATGTTAATGATCCGTAAACGAACTGATTTCAAGAATTGACAATGAAAAAAATTATTTCACAATATACGATTATACTATTGCGAATTTGAATATCGATTTGCATTATTTTTTACAATAATTTAATAATTTTCACGAGAAGAAAATTAATAGTATATATATAATATTAAGATTATAATTTAATTTATGATAAATTTAAACGTAGATTGAAATTTACACAAGTATTTGAACCACCCGGATGACGATTGGAGTAGTCGCCTATCGTAACGGTTGCATAACCGTTCATTAACTAAACGCAATTTAACTGTGTGTGATCGAAGTTTGAAATATGGTGTTAATATCGTGGTTGCCGAAAGATTTTAAAAAACAACTCGCCAACAAACTAGGTAGCTGGTTATGTAAGGACTACGCTACTGAAATATAAAAATGTATAGCTAGATATTTATATAATAATTGATACTATATACTTTCCAGTTGTTTAATTTCAATTATAGTCATTTGAATTCACATTTGACGTTAGATGCATATCAGAAACGTGAAAGTAACATCGTTCGTGATACGTATGCATCCATGTCATAGAACATTCGTGCTTTTATTAATTCTACTCTAAATTAGTAATATCAAATGTTGAATTAACTATAATATTTTTTTAGTAATGTGTTAAATAAATTATAAATTAAATATTTCTGTATATGAGTAAGTACGCCGAACCCTCGTATCCCTATAAAAAGGAACTGTTCTCTACTTTAATGTGTCTCTTCAAATTTTTTATTAAACGAAGAAGCACTTCAATGTTCTTACAATTATTCTGAAATTGTTCGAATATCATTACAAGGAACAATTCAATTAAGGACAAATTCAAGGGTAATTTGAAACTTTTTACCAGTTATTGCTTCGATCGCATAGATCATCTACGTTTCCGTTAAAGCTTCCCATAATAAGTAAATTTAACTACCGATACAGTGGCACATTTTTTAAAAGGACGATTCTGGTTTTTAATTTTGTGCTCTTACAAGTTCCAATGTTCTTGTTTTAACAGCTGAAATTGACATATATTGAATTTAAATTTCATGTTCATGTTTAGAAAACTAAAATATTTATTAATTTTTTCATAAGCAATCTGCTAATTAAAAAATTACCAATAAGTTGTTTTTAGATATTTAGTTTTTTTAGAATTTTACGTATTTCATAACAAAAATATTCGTTTTCATAATTTTATTCATTTTATAACAAAAATATGGACAGATTTCCACCCATATTTTTATTATAAATATAATTCAATTGTCACTATATAAGGTTAATGTAATTAGAAGAGACTATTATCGAGATTACTCAAACTCATCTTTATATCCAAGGTGTATTACGGGTAACTCGATCGTGATGTCGGTAATGGCAAGTGATCGAGGCGAAATGATTGTGTTAATGCCGTGTCTGTCGATTAGTTGAAAAAACATCTCAACAAAAAAAAGTTTGTTAAATAGGAATATTTATGCACCACTCTACTTATCTTTTAAGAAAATAAAACTCTAAAGGCTCGTGTCCACTATAGATTTTTTTTTGTAGAGGTGAAGAAAACTTAAGCGTGATTACGCGTAGAAAAATGTATACACCCACTCTAGCTCTACATAAGCGCTCTTTTCACACTCTACGTGAGAGTTCTTTCGAGTAAAAACCTCTATAGTGGACACGCAATTTTTATGTAAATGACAGACCTTACACCTTCTCTACACTTTACTAAACATGTATGATAAGTTTTTTCTCTACAATAGTAGTAGTCGTATGTTTTTGT
>JANSTX010055477.1:0-26391 GCA_027564355.1 Penthetria funebris
TAAATAAATGAATAATAGTGATTATTTTTGAAAATAGTGAAAATAATGAAAATAGTGACGATGTGGGTGCCCTGTATGTTATTCCTTGTTCAGGGTTGACTTTGCTTTTTTGTAAATCTATTCATTTGAAAGTTTCTGTCTTTTGTATTTTTACTCTCTACAACCAGTCTGTTTAAATCATTTTGAAGTTTAAAAGTAATTTATCACTGTTTTTTTTTTTTGCCAAAAGTTAACAACGATTACGATGTATAGCAATAATGTGTTATGTATTCGTAGGGGCTAAAAAGGTGTCAATCAACATCGTGTTTGTTATATTACCAAACTAGGTAGCTGATACCTTATACACCACCACCATACTGAAATATATTCAATTCTAAAAACCCGATAATTTGAATCTATATTATCCAGTTGATAAATCTCAATTATATAGTTAATCATACGATGTACCCATATGGTGTTTAGGTCAAGATGTTATCCACTTAAACATTTACCATATTATAATAACATTTGGGCACATATACTCCTATTCACTACTTTTTCCTTTCCTGCACACAAACGGATAAAGAAAAAATTCAACTGATACTGAGATTATGACATATCTGATATTTACTACCCTTAGTATATTTCACAAAAAAAAAAAAAAAATAAGGAAGAAAAACTTTTTTTTCGTTTAACGTTAATAATAATATGGAACGAAAAAAAAAATAGAAAAAAGTAATTTCTTTTTCACCAACATAATTCTCGGGGTATATTGAAACTTCTATCGTTGTATATGATACGATGGATGAATATTGTTACGCACCGCTTATAGCCCACTATTATAATAATACACCGTATAGGAGTTAAGGGAAAGTTATGCACATATGGGGTGAATTTCTACTATATACATACTCGTATATTTATATTAGTATAAATATATTTACAGGAAATGTAACAACATAACATATACTCGTACTACGTATGATATTCGTACATACAGTGCAGCACATGGCACATGATTTACGATAATATGGTGGTATGGTAACTTTTAGGGGTTAAATTATTGCTGCTGTATAATATATATATATATATATATATATATATTTACATATGTACATTATACGCGTATATCCTTGACATAGGACCCCATAATAAATATATATAATACTCATCCTGTTGTATATATACGACTATTTTGAAATTGAGTCCGATAAATCAATATTTTTTTTTTTTAAATATTAAAATATTGATTTATTGATAATACATCTACACATAAATACATATCGGTTTTATGTTTATTTCTTATGATCCTTTCATTCATTGTTATTCAAAATATTTAAGAATTTTCTAATCTCGTCGTTTTTTTGAATCAAAAAAGATGCCATTTTTCTTTTATATGAAAATAATAAAATTGTTTAAAACATGACCATATACTCTTATGAACAAAATGAAAGATTAGGAAGTAATCTATAGAATATTCCCAATTAGAAACTCATGAATTATCGAAAAAAAAAAAAAATAATAATAATGAAGTCATATCATTGTTGACTTTTATCCAAATATACACAATAATCAATATTCAAGTGTGACCAATATTTGTATCAGTACAACAAGAATTCGATGTATTTAAAATATCTTTAAATTATAGTCAACGTTTCACTAAAATCTAAAGCTTCTAAATGTTTAGAGCCTATATGTTGATCGTACCACTAAACATATAGCTTGGAAACATAAGACGCTACAACAGTTGAAATTGCAACAAATTGCCAAACATAAACAATTTAGTCAAATAAAGACATTGTCATCTTGCTCAAAAGATATTTTTCTGCTTCATCTTATTGAATTCCATACTTAGTGTAATATACAAAAGTCAATAACTTGACCAAATGAAAGAATGGCTACCTAAAATTCTTGGTGTAGCTGAAAATGTGTATATACTTTTGTCAACACCATGGCATCTATGTTAATACCAATATTATTTAGTTTTTTTATGATCGCTTCTTAGATTTCTGTTTAATTTTCAAATTAATTTAAGTGGCAAAGCGTTTTAGTCTCATATTAAATATTAGACATATTTTTTTATAGTATCTATGATAAATCCTTAGATTTCTACGTAATATTCCATTAAATTAGGTGGCACAGCTTTTCTTCACTATTATGTATATGGTTGTTTTTTTAGATTTCTGTTAATATTCTATAAATGTAAGTAGCAACGCGTCTTTGTTTCAACTTAAATCTTAAGTATATTCTTTACTCTTTATGTGATTGTTCCTTAAATTTCTATCCAATATTCTATTGATTTAAGTACCAAAGTATCTCAGATTCAAAATAAGTTTTAGATATATTCTTTTACTGTTTTAACGATTGCTCCTTAGGTTTCTGTACAATAATTCTATTAATTTATTAGGCAAAGCATTTCAGTGTCATAACCTTCAAGCTAATTCTTCTTTACTGCTTTTGAGATTGCTTCTTAGATTTCTGTCCAACATATAGAAATGAACAGAGTACACTATACTCGATAGTATATTTACAATGTGGAATTACATGTACTACAATTCACATAAAAGAAGTAGAATTAAATCCAATTATATACTTGTATTTTCCATAGTGTACAAAATGTACAAACTCTTAGGTTTACTGAAAACAATTACGATAATATTTGTAACACTAGAATTCTGTGCAATTAACTTTAACATATCTTTTTAAGTATTATGTTCTAGTGTACTCCGTCTACGTATAGTATTTTTCATATACAAATCCATTGAATAGCTCGACTAACTACTTCAAATTTTGTAAAATAGTGAGTACATTAATTATCGAACAATGTCACAAGTAGCATATTTACCAAAATATTCCTACAATTATATAATGTAATACATAAAATTCATAAATTTTCCTAATATTTTTTAATATGTACAATTTGCATACGACACTATAAACTCGTTTGCAATTTTACCATCACCTTCATCTAATTCCATGGTATATATATATATATATTCATCATCAACACATTGGTTTTCTATTTGGTTGACTGCTGGTTGATCCAACAACACAAAACATAACAAACAAACAAAAAAAAAAGGAAATATTGTAGCAGCAGAAGCAGCATCATCAATAACAGCAAAAGCAGCAAAAGCAGCAGCAACAGCAGCAGCAGCTCTTTTACAACAATTTGAAAATATTGAAGAACAGTTTCATATCGTCTATGGTTAAATCAAGTCGTTTTTTCCGGTATTTTACAATTGATTGGCGCGCTTATTCCGAGACGAACGTTACATTTACGATATAATTTATTATTACATTCGTAATTTACATGAAATTAATTATACTATTTTAATAGTAAATTTAAAAAATATATTATATATATTTTATAGAATAATAACCGGCCGCGCTATTAATGTCCTCTTTTGCATTAATATAATTATTTTTAATGACAAGGATATGGAGAAAATTTTAATTTAAATCATCATATAACCCTTTTAATATACTATAATGTATGTTCATATTCATATATACGCTGCGTATAATATGATAAATAAAGGACATGTAAAAAGGATATAAATAAAGGATACATTATATTATATATACATTATATTTTTATGTTATGTTCTGTAAATATATAAAGTAAATTTTACCAATGTTTTGAATATGATGACAGTGCTATGTTAAAAAAAAAAGAAAAGTGATGTGGAAAATGTGTTGTCTATTTATTAGGGGGTGGCATTGGTGGTAGTTTAAAAGAAAGAAAATGTATAGTAAAAGTGGTGTTGCTACATTTAAAATTTTCAAGAGAAAAGTAATTATTTCAAGAACAATTTTAGCAAAATTGTGAATTCCTGTTGAATATTTATTTATTTATATATTTTTTTTTTCTGGTTTTCTTATGTTCCTGGTTTCTTCTCAAATAAACGAAAAGATCACACTTCTTTCTATCTAACTGTTAATAGGTAGCTATACTCATGGCTATAGATAATATAAGATGGGGGTAGTGTGTATTATTATACGGAAAAGTGAGAGTAATCTTATTTTATTGTTATTATCAAAACCTTTTTAGACTAAATTATACTAGGTTTATATTTATATATACTTTATGAAGGGGGTGTATAACTGTTGATATTTACAGAGTTGACGAGATGTATGAATATTTTATTAAAAGATAAGATTTTTGTTTTTTTTTTTTTATTTTTTGCCAAATATTTGTATAGTTGATAAAATTTATTCAAAATTATCCGGGTTTATTTTGTTATGGGAAGAGTGTGTACTGTGAAAGGATATTTTAAGAGGATAAATTGTTAGAATTTTCAAAAATTCATATTTTGGAGTTTTAAACACAATTATTTTGACCTGTATTTCACAAACATATAGGGCCAACAATCAACAATACTCTTGTTGATATTATGTGTTTCAAGAATCAAATGCGAAAATAATATGCCCCAAAAGTCTACAAATTATTATCTTATTGATTTGATGTAGATTAAAAACGATAGATGACAAATGCATCGTTTTTTTTTTTTTTGGTGGTTGGTTTACCACCAAGTATGTCTATCCTTATTAGATAACTACAGAATCTACAATTTCGATATACCGAGAACGATATATGATGTATGAGTTAACAAAGAAAAAGCAAGAATATTTGTATTCTGTTATAGCATCGCATCACTTAACCATTGGTAATCATATTTTTCCAACCGTTTATTTTAGTAATAAACTTTTAGTGATCTGTAACAAAAAGTAATTTTATCATCTCAACACTTATACCATTTTGGCGACACTGAAATTATTTACTGTTAAGTTATCAGGTCGTTTTCAATAGTTTGAGAATAATATTCTGTTCAGGTTGAATTTCACACTCAGTTATTATAACTATATTGACATTGCTACATACCAGTGATAAATACTAATTGACTTAATCTCTAATTCGCACCACTTAAAAAAACTTCTAAAATCTATAAATGTCATATGGATGGGTTCTGGCAATATCTCAGATCTATTTATTTTTCTATTCTTAGACCACGGAGTCTATTATTCAATTTGTATAAAAATAATCGCAATGAACCGATCGCTGGTAAGCTATTCGAAGCAATTTAATGTTATTGTAAGTATATATAAAAATGTACCTTATTTACCATCAACCATGGTGATAAAATGAAAAATTTAGTGAATACTGCTGGGTCAAGGTTTATAATTCATCCATTTCTGCAATAATAAATAAAATGATATATTCGATATTAGTTATTTTTTAAAGTTATTGAACTCAAAATAAAATTAAAAAAAAAAAAAACCAACATGTAGTGAACAAGCATCTAGCGTTGGATCATTTTAAACCTATTTATCACTAAATACACAAGTTATAATAAAATAAAAACACTATATTTATCACAAATATTAAATAATAAATTATATAATTCACAAAATAAAGTATAAATAATAAAACTTTTAGTTTAATACATAATTTTATTGACATACACACAAACCATTTGAATCTGCCAACAGCCATTTTTAATACTAACACTCATTGTCCTGCATTATCAAATTCAGAAAAATTTACCAAAAAAATATTCACCAAAATTCACCTCAAATTTGAAAATTTTTAAAAATATAATTCAAAATTTTAAAAATTTCCTACTCAAACACAATCTATTTGCAGCGAAATTGTACTTTATTCGTCGCAGCGCATAACAATCCTCATATAGCAAAACTTTCCAACTTTCTTTAATACAAAATGTGTGCTGAAACATACATCCCTTGAGAAAGTTTTACCAATTACTTATAGAAAAGTTTAAGAACCAGTGCCATATTCATGGCCGCTGACATTCATAATGTACCAGATCACATAAATTTGACAGTTGTTATATTTTATTAGTAAATGTTTAGTTTTTTTTTTATTGTACGTTCTTATTTTTTTGTGCGTATTATTTTAATAATAGAAAATGATGGTTTATAAACTAATGAAAAAATTCTTTAAGTTGCATAGTTTTAAATGTATTTATTACGTGTTTAAGCGGTTATTCGAATGTTTTGTTTTTGTATAATGTTTAAATTGAAATGATGTACTTCCATTGCAAGTTTCAACAGGTATTTACATATTTTCTTAACTACTACAAAGTGAAATAAATTATAACTACCTATACCTAATTTCTCGAATCCCCCAATTGCCTAAATAAAGCCAGAAGTTTGCGGAATAATAAAATTAATTGTGAGTATATTTGCATTTGCACCTTTTTCACACTTGCTGCAAATTAGATAATTATCACCATGTGTTTTTTTGTTTGTAATTAGCCGTGTACCTAATGCTTTTCATACTTTTATGCGTTCTAGGATAAGAAGTCCTCATATACTGAACGCTCATATATATTGAATGTTTCAAATTGGACCAGATAGTATTTATAGCAATGAAAAGCAATCCACATCCACCAAAGTCTGTGTTTTACTCATTTTTATTTTATATTGTATATACTCTGTGGTTTTTGCCAGCAAACGGCATATGTGATCATTGGTCTATGTTTTATGCCAAAAGAGAGTATAATTAGCCGACACTACCAAATAACAGACAGATAATATTATTTATTCGCCATTCACATTCATTGGGAACGGAAATTGTCAGCCCAAATTAAATCACTAAGCGATAAACTTACTTAAGTAAATTTTGTCTGTAATGGAATTCGAACTCAGGTCTACGATCATACTAGTCTAGCATTTTATCGCACTATGCTACCACAACTGTAAATCCATTTAGGTCATCCCAGAATCAGCCTGGTGTTATGTAATGATTTACCTAATTCCAAACCTTCAACATTTGATTGATTGTCTAATAATAACTTTAAAGACATAACCCTTTGTAGGAATGTATCTGTACAGCTATTCCTGCACTGTTTTTGGGACCGTCACCATTATAATAAAGTAGCCATGAGGGCTAGTACCTTGTCCTTGGACATCTTCCATTTTTTATATAGATATGATACTCAGTGGATATTCGGTTAATATTTTTGATATAACCATTTTACTGAACTATATGAGTTTTGATCTCTAATTTCTTCTGATCACAATGAAGTTATTTGTATATCTAATAACATCAATGAACTTTCCTGATGAAACATTAGATACATCTTATATTTATGTTTTTATGATGGATGATGCTGGTATAAATATATGTGATGTTAAAGGCAAGTATGATTGCAATTCTGATGATGTTATCGCTTGGAGGTAACTGATGTTTACAATCTGCCTCGAGGTGTTTATGTTCCCACTACACCATTTAATAGAATATGATTTAAACAAATTCTCAAATTATATGTTTGAATACTGATTTGCAAGTCTGTATGCCAGATGTTTTTTTTTTTTGCCAATTAAAGAGTTGACTATTCGTATGAAATTAATCAACATATTTTACCATTTATCATTTATGGAAATCATTTGAACAATGTCATACTAAATATACACATATTTTTTTTTATTTCTTGTATATTTAATTAATGACTTTAATCCAATTATTTAAACTTTGATTTATCGAGGTTCTCCCAAGACATGTTACGAATAAGAAAAAAAAACCTACTTTAAATTGATTTGCTGATAATAACATAATATGTATTGTACTCTTTATTTAATGTATATAAGTACAACCTAAATATACATTAAATCAGTAGTTTTATGATTTATGTTCCATTAAATTTTCAACATAAACATTCTCAATTCCATTCCATTAAAAGAAATGGTACAACATATTTTTTATAGACACATTACAAATACACTGTACATTTTCTTAATAAATCACTTGTAATAGTTCCAAGTATATAATAAATTTGAAAGCAAATTGTATCTGAAAACTTGGAAAATTATAAATTATATTAATAAGATATTATCAACATAAGTTGTAGTAATAATATCTGAAATCAATTGGAAAATAAAACAATTAAAAAAAAAAAAAAATATTATCAATAAATGCAAGTAGTGCATTTATGTTTATGGAGTGTAACTGCATTTCATACGAGTACACCTTGTAGGTTGAAAGTAAAAATTTTTCTTGTTTTACAGACCTAAATTATTATACAGAAATTCAGTAATTTATAAAATAATAATTTAATGAAATTATGTTTGATGTGTAGGCGGTTTATCGAATTTTTATAGTATGTCAATTGATATCTCATTACCGCTAAGCGAATTATATTCAATTCAAGAATAAACATGAAAAATTTGAAATTTGGACCTTAATATTAATTTCGTCCTCATCATCATCATCATCTCGACCTTTACTCCACACGGGAGCGTCAGCGAACAAATATAATTATTCACTATCTCTGACATGTACCATCACTTTACTTTATCCCCTACTTCACTCCTTATAATAATTTCTCAACTTTTTCTTGGACGATATGGTCATCTATATTGGCCTGCGGATTCCATTCAAGTGTGTATTTTGCAATATCATTAACTGGTCGCCTCAGTGCATGGTCAAAATAATTCCACAGCTTTACCAGAAAATTTTCAATATACATCTGAGATACCTATTGACGAAAACTTGGATTTGTCTCATCTTCTAAGCCATATAACAGTACAGATAAACAGTTAGCTATAAAGATGCGCAACTTTTTGAAATTACAACACAGGATTTAGATTTACAACACAAGATTTAGTTCTTTCTCCGTTTTCCATTTCATTATATTTAGCTCAACCCGATAATATCGATTTTGCACGTCTTCAATTCTTGAGCCACATACACCAGTATTGTCGAATTAAGCCTTATTTTAACGTTGGATGGTATTTTCTTATTGAGCACCAAACCGCACTCCTTCCCATTTTTACTGTGTTTGATTTGACATTGGCATCGAACTATGTTTCCAGTTGTCACCACGGGATTTTGCAATCCAGATCAACTAACTCATTCTTTAACTGATCAAATATTTCAATAAGGTCTCTGTAGAGGCTAAAGAAAACCATCGTGTTCAATATTGAGTCAGAGTCATCGAAATCTATCCATAAAACTTTATTTTCATCTTATAATTCGTGAGTAATTACTTACGAATTATTCATTTATTTAATTGAACTGAAGAAGACTATTTTCAGAATTTCATCTTTATAACACTAGGTTTATTTTTTTATTGTTTCATTTTCAACAAGTACCTAAAAATAATTCCACATTTTCATGTTGTTCTTCCTTCTTTTTGTCATTTTATCTTTTTACATGATATACTACAACCATATATAAATATAATAAATTTGATGTAAATGTAAAGTATAAAAGTGAAATTATAATTTCTGCTTAATAACTCACAGAATTGTAGAAAATGCATTAAAATTTGTTTTGAGAACCGTCTCAAAATAGACACCTCAAAATTTAAATGATAAATCAAATTGTTATTGTGTATATTTTAAATGAATTTACAAAGGTGACTGCGATTTTGAGAGATTTAAATTAAATCAGAATATTTGGTATAGTGGTGGTTCTAAATATATAAATGATAAAAACAATGTGAAAATCTTCGTGATAATTAAACTTATAACGCACTTTATTTCATCTGGTTGGGCATCTACTAACATTGTTCTATTGATATCAAATCCATGATATTTTGAGTGGTGAAAAGTGATCAATCAATCTTTCAATGTCACCATCCTAAATCCATTCTAATTAATCCATTCAAATTTTTATTGTGTCATTTATTAGCTTATAGTTGACGTTTTCAAAATTGAATTTTTCGATCCCTCCATTATCATCTGTGTCATTTTTATACTTCGAGTTGCCCCACATTATCTTAAACTTGTTCACGTGAACCTTTAAATATTTTGTACGTTTTTTGTCCAATAATATAACTTGTGTAATTATTTGTCCTTACCTGTTACTTGAATATATTTAGAGTGTACCCACAAAATATTAATGTCAAGTATGTTCAGTATAGGTCTCAATATAGAAATGAAGATCTTCTCATAATCAACAATTATTTAATCATAAATGTTAGAGGCGTATAATACTACTACATTAGTTACTATAGTTATGAATATAAAAAATGACATATCAAACTGAACTATATTTAAGATAACCGATGATAAATACTAGTATACCAATTTCCAAAACTATTCCATTTCCTTGTATCTAATCGGAATGCACAAATTTTTATTTTGTCTTAACTATTACAAAAATGTTTATACGGGTTCTTATTTAGCGCTTGTTATTCATAAAATTTATTTATTTTGCACTTACCATCTGGACAAATACTAGTCACAAGATGTATGCAATAATTACAGTATTTTAATTGCATAAGGGTATATTTCTGTAATTAATTTACAGTTTACCAAATGCTTGATACTAATTTAACCCTCTGCGGTTACATTATATACAATAAAAAGTATTGATTTTATTTGCGTCAAGAATATTAATTAGTATTAATTATCCATCGAATCGTATGATTTACAAATTAAGGTTTCATTAATTCTAGACTGATACAAACCATTATTCTGTTAAATCGACCAATTTGGGAGTATTAAGTTTTTTTTCCAATATTTACAAGATTATTTATTCAAATAGTGAAAAACTTTTGTTTTTCTTTGTTCATTTTATGAGAAAGACTACAAGTAATTTCCTCGCTGTGTATATTCCTCTAGAGACAACTTCAAAGAATCTTTTTATTTCTATATCATAAATTCTCAATGCTAAAGCAAAGCGAAAAGATTTTAATTAAATGAGCTTTCCGGGTTTCTTTTTTTTTTTTTTGTCTATTCTTGGGTTTTCAAATATAAAATAAATCAACTGATGTTTCTCTAACATAACTCCAAATTTTGAACACTTACATTATGTCTCAAACATCTTCATCAAAAAATCAAAAAAAAAAAAAAAGGGAAATCTTTAGTATTTCAGGATTTATTGAAAACGTAAATTTTTCTGCCTATCAAATTTCACTTTATTTTTCCATAATTCTTTTCACCCAGCAAATCCAAGGATGAAATACGAAAAGGAAAAATTATATTAAATTAAATTCAAAAAATTTAATAAAATTCATTGTCGTAAACAATGAAAGTTGGTTGGTACAAGGCTTAAATTTTCCTTTCATTATTTACTCGTATAGTTAATACATGAATTCTACGTGTATATTATGCGTTTTTTCCCATTCTTGTCCTATCGTCATTCCTTAATCAGCAAATAAAAATTTTCCTGTAAGAATTTGATTCATTGAAATGAAACAAGAAACTCATGAAAAATCAAAAGAAAATAAGGAAAATTAATTTAATCAATCATTTTCATAATGGTTTTTTTTTTATTTTTTTTTCCACTCTTTATGTCATATTTTTGCTAGTCAATTTAGAAAATCCTTTTAGCTCTTGTTTCATTTGATGGTGGGTTTAATATCTTAAGAATTTTGTTCAATGAAAAATAAAAATTATGTGGAGAAAAATATATATGCAGAATGTTTATGGTTTTTAATTAAAAGAAATAAACCCTCAAGTAGCACCTGTAAAAACTATGGACCTGACAGTTTATTTTATAGTTAATGGTTCATAATTCTAGATGCGTGTAGTATTTTCATATGCATCACAAGTATCAGAATATTATGTGCACATTCCTTTTTTTTTTTGTTTGATTATGGGTTCTGTAATTACATTATAATATGAATTAGGAATTAAAGAAATAGTTTGCTGTAAACAAAAAGTCTGGCTGTTTAATCTAGTGGTTAGATGATTGACGTATTGATGCTTATTTCATGCATATCTATATTATGTTACAATTACTTATCGAACGTTACTTATCTCTGTAAAGATGGATATAAACTCTCGTATCTATGATATATGTTACATAGAGATTATAGCTCTTGTCTATTTATTTATGATATCCTATTCATCTACATTAAAGTGATTTATTTGTTAATATTAATATTATCTGTTAATATTATTATTTATTAATATTACATTGCTTAAAGTATAAAAAATCGATTTATTGATTGGTTTACATGTTTGAAAGCGTTAGTAGCCTGTCTACATAGTGAACTCCACATGTTGTTTTGATAATTCAAGAACATCTTTCTAATATTCGACCATCAACAATTACAACATTATACATACTTGCTATTCTAGTTAAGGGCTTTTTAATGTGCTGACATATTAAATTGTTATTACGTGGAATAACAAAGTTTAACATAATAACAGAATGCTAATATATATAAAAAAAAGTTCTTATCATCTGTGTCTCCTATTTAAACGTATTATATTTCCGTATTTGTATTTGCATTTTTTTTGTTTTCACATCCTAAGTGAACAAAATGTTTTCCTGATATATATACAACAATATGGATTTAAATTTTAGAAGATAAATACCTTGGGGTTAATTACAAAAGTTTTTCGGTAAGACACAATATGCAAAATATGTATACACTACATATAGAATGTACAAAAGATGGAAAAACATAATATTTAAGGATTTATAAAGTTTTACGAAATATTAAAATAAATATCCTGTCTTAAAAGGATAAAGTTTTCTAAAAGGGACTGTAAATATGTATATGGCTAATCTTATTCTATTATGTAATCATTTTAATTTTTTTTTTTAATTTCTAAAATGAATTTACATACAACTAAGAATTTATGTGCATCTCAGACATACATATAAGGGTAGCCAAAAACACATTATGAAACTTTATCATTTCCAATTATATACTCGTATATAAGACATTTGAAAATATAATATCGACCATTACACTGCACCACCTGGTCACATAGGGTGACCGTTTGATGTTAAATTGTATTTTTACACCATAAATGAACGTATATTTGGAGATCAAGTTATCGGTGATCGAGATATCAGTGATCGAGATATCGGTGATCGAGATATCGGTGATCGAGATATCGGAGAAGTAATGCTTTATTCGTAATCTATCATTCAATATTTATTGAACTTCAACCTTCCACTGACAAAATTATAAATTAAATTATTTCGTTCCAACAACGTCCTCTTCAGTTCTTCAACCTATTCTAATCTTCGTTGCCACTAGTTACTGTTTAAACTAATGTACAAATAATGTCCTGAGTTATAATAATGCATTTTATGATTGGGTTCAGACATAACTGAAAACGAGATTGTTTATAATATGCTTTTTTTCCGTTTGAATAAATAAATGTCAAAGGTTTCCATTAAAAATTTCATAACTATAATATGAAAAAATTATATTCAAAAATTTATTATACGAAAATAAAATTTAAAATAAAAAAAAAATTGATGTAAATAAATAGTCAATCATTTCGACCTCACGTTCTTGGCAATGTTATTATTATAATTTACCGCAGCAGCTGTACCAATCATTTTTTTATAATGCCAGTACTACTCATTTTATTATTGATTTTATTTATTTTGATCAAGAAATGGAATTTATTTGAAGTTTCCAGGTGTTATTGGTTTTTTTTTTGTTGTTTTCTATACTAACCAAATCTTTAAAATAAACATTATGAATGTCGCCAGGTCCCCCTTACTTAAAATTTAACTATTTGTTGTATATTGGTGGCATAGAGCAGTAGTGTATGCCTTATGGATTATGTATAAAAAAAAAATTCATTCAATTTATTCAAATTATTACTCATTCAATTTTTATATGAATAATAATTTGACTTTATAAAAACTTTCAATTTCAATTTAATGGTAATTTTTTATTTGTGCCACAAAAGCACAACAAAAAGTGCTATTTCAAATCATTTTAAACACTTTTGTATTTAATTAACATTAGCATTTGCATTAATGAAAATTCAGTACCTTTGTAGAAAATAAATATTGTATTTATTTAACAAGAGTTTTTTTTATCGAATATTAATGAATAATTCAAAATAATTCAAAATATTTCAAAATCTAACACATTATAAGTTTTTCGCATAATATGATATTTTAACCTTTACACTTTGAAATATTTCTGCCTACTTATGACATTTTAGAGCTCAAAATATTGCTGATTTTGTAAGCGATACGTCAAAAATTGTGTATATCTTATCAATCAATATGCCGTCTGTTACTCTTTTATATAAATTGCATTCCAGTAGTTTATGCATTAAAATATCCATTCAATTTAACCCGAAGGTAATCATGACAGTCAAGGCAGTAAATTAATTTCAATAATTGACATCTTAATTTGAACAATATTGAAAATAAGTTATATAAATTAAAAAGTAACTTTTATAAACTCTTAATTATCGTTTAACATTGAAAAATACTAAATGCTTCTAAAATGGTTTTCAAATTCAATAAATAAATAGGGTTACAACTAGGTTCAGTTTCATTTTACCTGGTGTACAATTTTTATATTGCTACCACCAGGATCAGTTTCATTTTACAGACAATGATACAGATAATATTTATTATTTATTTATATTTAATTTGAATGGTGGTGATCAATTGGATTAATTGGGTAGTCGCACCGTACCTTATCTAGAGAATACTGTGGATGAGAAAGAATTTCATAATGTAATTCATGTAATTTGGTCATGGGAATTGTCGATATATACAGTGGGTATTATCCTGATGTGAAAGCACATTTTTCTAGTATTGTTTTTGTGCGTCGTAAAGTTTCAGATGACGTGACTTTGATACCCATAAAAATTGATCAATTTCATGTTCAAAGAATATCGCATTTCATCGATTAATGAATAAATTAAAGTATATTTTCCATACTTTTTTATTTATTTATTTTTTTAAATTTTAATATACAATAAATAGAAATAAGTCAAACGTATATTATAAAATAATAAACAATGATGTTGTTTACCGGATGAACCAAACATTAATAATTTGAAAGAAGAAAAATAGATAAATAATGTAATATTTTCATGGTAACTGGGTTTTTAATGGTTTGGTAATGAACGTGTGTAGCCAAAGTTAATTTATTTGATGGACAAAAAAATGATAATTCTCTTTTCAATTTGACACTATTATTTGGTATTGATGCGTTTCGTAATGCACGAGGAGACTTTATTTTATTTTATGCCTGTACCATTGAATATTTCATGCAGAATTATATGAAACAATACGCGTAATATAATTCATTAAATAGGATAGGTGCCATCGAACTGCAAGTTTTATAAAATTTCATTTGCAATGTGTAATTCATTTTTATTTGATGTTGTAATTCAAACTTTAACCATGAGAAAAGTAGTAAAAAAAAAAAAATGATTAAGTCTATAATATCATTTAATGTACAAATGGAATCGTGCCTTTATATCTTCAATATTGCAATGTTTAAATTATATACAACTTGGTTTAAAATAAATTATATATTGCAAATTCTTAATTAACTTTCTAATAAAAATAATGTGATTAATAAAATAAATTCCCTACTCAAAATCAAATCAAATCAGGATGAACTCAATTAAAGCATTTTCACTGATGAATAATAAGTGTGTATATGCAGGTTGAGAAGTACAACTCTTCACTGTATTTATCCTTTAATATTCTGAATTTGTTGATATAAAACACATCTATTGTGCTATAGACATACACACATATTCTTTTCTTTGGGCTTAAATTAATATAATTAATCAATTTATATAATGAAAATGAATTGCAATTATATGAAAAAAATATTGCATGTTTTTCATTATATCGTTGATCCACGCATAGAATAGATGTGAATATGCATTATTAGAATCCCATTTTTCAATAGAAAATCTCCGTAATAGTATTTGATACAATGCGAGTATCGTATAATATTTATAGTAATCGATGTTATTGTATTTATATTTATAAAATGTAATATCTGTGAATAAAGAATACAACGAAGGAATGCTATAATATATCAAAATATATCGTATAATAATATCACAAAGATATACCCTCTATCTGTCTATCGGTTGCAACCGCACCCTCTTAATCAAATTCAGTATAATTCACATAGAGTGAAAAATGATTGAAATAAGCTGCCACTTAATGTCATTACCATTGTCAAAGTTATTATATTCCATGCTTAGTACAGTTTTTGTTTTGATTTATGTGGAAATAGGGAATCGTAAGAAAAAAAGCTTAAAGTTTTCTTATTCTTTAAATAGTTTAATGCTCATTCTGACAGTTTCACAACAAAAGAAATTATTTTGAAAACAGTCGCAAATTGAGTTGAAACCGAATTTGAAACTAACATATGAATAATTAGATAATCATATTGTGCAGTTATCATTCGTTACCATTCGCGACGAAGCGCTATAATGTCCAGCGGTTTGAACCAAATTATTTGTGTGCACAGGGGATCAACGCATTGTTAGGGCACCTTTTGTTGGTATATTTGCTAGTTCACCTTTCACTTTTGTATCTTTTAAGGCTTCAACTAGAATTCATTAGCTGTTTAGTCAATTTTGATATACTTAAATTCGTACCATTTCTGATCATTTCTGATGCGGATTGCGGATTTTTTTTTATGGCAAACTACATTGTGTTTTACCGATATGTAAATCGGTATTTCAGTATATGTTTTTTCACCACTTTTTTTCCATTTCAGTAAATTTTTTGGTAATGGCTACCCTTTAATGTTAAATATACATTATCATAAAAATTATCAACAAGAAATTAGATATGATAAGGTCTTTTTTTTTTTTAACTAAATGCTCTTTTAGATGCTAAGAAAAATAAATTGCCTTTTCCTTTAACAAAATAAAGTACATCTTATAAATGTTATCGTTACTTCTGGTTCTGTGTATAATTAAAAATTTTTGTCTTATAAATAATTAATTTTGTAAGAACCCTTAAATAAGTGTTTTGTTTTTTTAAAAAAAAAGCATTAAAAAAATAAATATAAATAAATAAATAAACAATAAATGAAAGAAAAAATGTACATGCAACACAAGTTTTTCTTATAAGTTCATATGTCACGGTATAATGCCAAACAGTTTTTTGTTTTTTATCTTTAGTGTTATTTTTAGTCCTTTTTTTTTGTATTTTATTTTAAGATTCATCGTAAACATATGCATAACTAAATCACTAAATTATTTGTATAAATAACATATGTAGATTGAAATCAAAAAAAAAAAAAAAAATCAGAAACAAGTGTATAGTGTTTTGCATAGCTAGTGTTTTTTTAAAAAAAAAAAAAATTACTACTCATACCCAAATTACTGTGATATTTTAAAATAAATTTATAAAATGTTAATTAAGAAGGATGAAAAATGACAAAACAAGGATAAATTGTTACAAAATGTTAGTTATTCATGGAATAAATTGGGATTTTTGTGGTGTCCAACAATTGTAAAAACAAACAAACAAACTAACAAACAAACATATGCCACCAATTAATAATCAAACAAAACAAATCAACAAACAACATATCGTATATTTGTATGTATGTAAATAAGAAATGGGTAATTCCTCTTCATCACATAAAAGTAGAAAATGTCGTAGTTTACCCACATCACCTGAAGTTAAAAGGTAAAAATTTTACATGTTATTTGATAAATTCAAATGAAATTTGGGATTATGTAAATTTTTTGATAAAACATAATAAATAAGTGGGGATTTAATTCATTGATTGTAATTTTTGTTAGTTCTTTAGATTAAATACAATATTCTATAGTTTCGAATCAATATAGTTCTTTATGAGTGAATCAGAATAATGCTGACTAAAATGATGCTAATGTCAGCATAAAATCAATGGGCGTCCAATATGAAATCGTTGCCAAAGTCATATATGTCAAATTTTGGATTTTGTTTCAGAATTACTCTCGTCTGTTCACAAGATCGTAATCGGTATGATTTTAATTGATTGCTTATCATATTATGTATTTTTGGATTAAATTTACAGTTTAGGGCAACTATAGTTTTACTATCCTCAAAGTGATTTTATGTATTTCCTCACAAAATCATCAATATGAGAATATTAGTTTTTCATTCAATATAACCAATTTGTGGTACATATTTATTTTCTGATTCATAAAATCTAATTTTCTTGGTTTCACACAGTCTGAGGATTAAATTATAAGAGTATCTTATCCGGTTTCTAATCGGTATCAAGATTTTTTGCAAAATCATATTTAAAAAATTCTAAATGCTTGTTTCGTGTCACAAATGAAATTTATTCGATAATATTAATGCAATCTGTGATTTAATTTTTATTCACATTGTTCGTAATGTGTTTTGCGGTGCTGTGATTTCTAATTATATATCTATGTATACTCGTACGTGTAATAATTATTATCCTGGAATATCCTGTTATTGCATAATTATTTCTTATAAATCTATTAAGATATTCTGTCATAAAACCTAGTATTCATTTTAACTGTGATCCCTAACTATATATATATATATATATATATATATATATGGAAAGGAACACTATCTACTAATAATATTTTTTTTAACAATTAAATTCTACTTTAATATATAATTGGATTTTCATAATGCCTTTTATCACTGTAATATATATGGATGCTCCTGGTTAATGCTAATGTTTTTCACCCTTTTTTCTTGGAATCCTTCTATATGAAATAATTTACCAGATTATCTCACATACGAGTACTTGTCTATTTACATTAAAAAAAAAAAATAAATCATAAAATTTTGATCTTTAAAATGTACATTATATGATTATGAAATGGTCCTATTTATTAGACAGTCTGTCAGGTCGTAATGAAAATTTGATTTTGAATTTTATTTAAAATATAATATCACATATATATATGAATGTTGATGAAGTTCCATATTACAAATACAAATTACATAATATTATGTGAAAATTCCATATCCATATAATTTCTATCTTGGGGATTATACTGATAAAATAATTAATTACGTAATATATGGGGTAAATCTCGTTTCGGTTAAATGCCAATGTGTTATCATTTTTGTACTAAATGGAAATTATTATATGGGGGTGTGTATGAATATGTTTATGAATTTAATTTAATATTTGTATAAATATATTTTAGAGATTACGCACCACAAATGATCATTGAATGTAATTTTTGAAATTATTAAAATGTGCATTTCACGAAGTAGAAATGTATTTTGTTGTCAATTTTGTTTCTACTCGTCTAACATTGAACTAAGAATCACATGATATAAATTAGAATTTAATCATTCGACTTGGAATTTTTACTTTTGTCGACGACATATATTTGTTGGTACTATTATAGAGCGAATTACGTATGACAGATAGGTTTAGAGATTATTGTTTCAAAGACGAAACTGATGAAGATTGGTATGTGCATGGCACTGAAGTTAATAGTATAAAAATTGATGGATACATTTTTCAGTTATAATGGAAAATTATTGGCAATAAATGATGATGCAAATTAATGCCGCATGATATATTGTATATTTATTTTGCCACCTTAACTTGAAAATATTCCTCTAAAAATTATTTATTCTAGACAAATAAGAAGTTCAACAATTATTGTTTGCTTGGTTTTTTTTTCTTGTTATAACAACTGGCAGATAATGCAAATATATGTATTCATATACATGCACATCCTATCGTAATCAAATCAAGATGTACACAATTTATGATCTATTGATCGTCAAACTTGCAGAATTCTTAATCAATTTATTGAATCTTAATTATTGTCTACCAGTATGTGCATGTTTTTTTTTTTTTCTTTATTATTAAGAATTCATGGTAGCATGCAAATGAGTAGTCACTGAACTTGCACCGAAACATAATCTTTATATTCCATTTTTCTGTGCTACGAATAATAAAATTAATATTCTTAAATAATTCACATAGCATACTGACATACTTACCATAAGGTATAATTAACATATTTAAGATAATGTAATTTTAAAGACCATATACTCAGAATATGCCTTACTAATTGGACAATCAATCTTCAAAAATATGTTTACATTATTGGTCAATTTTAAGTCCATAAATACGTAATTTTTATCTTATTAACTAATTGGCATAATATGTGAATTTAATTAAATTGCATGAAAAAAAAAATTTTTGAAGTTAAAACAATTAAAAGTTAAGTAAATTTATAACTCAAATTAGTGTAAAAAAAAAAAAAAATATTAAATATTGACTGTTAATTAAAATTCAAGATTATCATAAAATATCAATAATAATGAAATTTTGATTACCTAATGAAGTCACAAGTCCTAGATTTGTGACCAAATATTAAAGAACACTCGTATTTGTTTTGTAGATTGATTGACTCATTTATTCTGTTTTTTTTTTTTAAATTTTGGTTTTTGATATTAAAAGTTATTATAGTATTATTTAAAAATTTAGTCTATTATGACGAAATGAATCCATATTTATAAAATCCTACAGTGCTCGTAATACTATAATAGTACATATAATAATGTATCATTACTGAAGTTGTATTGACTTTTCTATCTCCGATTTTGGCTAGTGTTACTTTATGATGTAAAAATCTACACTAATTTCTAATTTACTGTGAAACCTGAAGATTATGTACTAAAGTTTTGGACAATTTAATATGATTTATGTGTGATACTTCTGACAAAATCTGACCTCGAATCACTACTTTGGACAGCTCAGATGAAAACACTGTAATATTTCAAATACAAACCCGTGATATATGTCTCAGTTTTTATTTAAGTGCTAACATTGGGAAATAGTGATATTTTTGTTGGATTGCGAAAAGTAGGCTTAAAAACTATACTTCTCTAATATTTTTTCAACGACTCTACAGATCACACATATTGTTGCATTCTTCTTTGTTTTGGCTGGTTAATAGTTTTGTTTTTCACTTTCCGTCAACTTCAGTTAGTGGGAATATTATTCTCTTGCATCTGCCTGTCGAACTTGTTTTTTTTTTTTTTTTTTTTTAAGTATCTGACATTTTTCTATATGCTCAATGGTAAATTTTTGTCAGAAAGCTTAGAATGATTGACTGTGATATGCACAAAATGACTTTATGGGGTATTTGAGAAATCAATAAGAAACGTTAATGGTGGAATTTTGTTGCCTAAAACAAATTAGTATGGTATTTAACTAAATCAATTTTTACAGAAATGTTTTATAATTAATACAAGCCATAATTAACACTTTCAAAAAACTTATTTACAATTTTATTACCTGCTTAATTATTTATAGAAAAATTTTATTTATATGTTTATATGTGCATCAATTTACAAAATAGTAACTAAATAAATTTAAATGAAAAGTAGCAATATATAAGAACAGTTTCTAAGATGATGAAGGATATACAGAAAGAAAGAATTAAAAATGTTCATATATATTTTCATGATTTTTCGAGCAGTTGTTGCACTAAAATTGAATGAATCATCTGCTGTATTACATCAATTCTAAGCATATCCAATTTATATATTGTATATTCACTTAAAATTGTTAAAATACAACATTAAATTTCTGAACACAATAACACATAAATCTGAAACATATTTAAATTCTTCTTCTTCTTCTTCTTCTTGTATTGAATATACATGAGTATAGAACCATATTTTCCATACCAAACATATTTCTTTCAACCTCCTTAATCTCATCTCTCTCTCATCCAATTTCACTAATTGTGTTAACAAATATTTAGAGACATCAAAATGACTTTTTCCATTTACCTTAAGAGTGATGCATCTTGTAAATTGGAAAATGGGATACATAGTCGTATTAGCTTGTATCATTCATGTATCTTATTATATCCAATGTATCTTCTATATGGAATAACATGTTGTTGTTTATATTTTTATATTTATGGGCTATTTACTTTGGAACTTAAGAAAGAAAAAAAAAAAACCCCCAGAAAACATAAATATTTTGGGAAATATATTTCTTTGAAACATTTAAGAAAGTGAACGAAAAACTAAAAATATATGCAGAAAATTGTTAGTTTTTTTGTGAAGTAAAAAAATTCACTTTTTTATTACATTCAATGAAGAGGAAAAATTAAAGAAAAATTCTTATTTTATTCAGAAAAATTCAAGCAAAATACTTCTTAAATTATATTATATGCCTATATTCTTAATACGTCAATATTTCGATATGTAGATTATTGAGTTTTTTTTACCTATATTATATAGATCTTCGTAATGTCGTTACAATTTCGGATTGAAATCTGGACCATCGTCAAGGATGCTATAGTACACATTATTTCATTTTCTGCAATTTTCCGTTTTCAAATCAATAGAATCTTAAATAAACTAACGACATCTGACCATCTGAAGTAAGTAGTAATATTCTTCTATAAGAAACTGCATTTGTTACTTCTATGCATAATCTAATTGAGTGGAATATATTTGATGTTCTTTATGTTACGAATATGTGCTAGCTTTTTGAATCATATCTATCCCTGATATTATTTAATTGGTTAACACTTCGATCGAGATTCCTATGACATCGCTTGACACTGTACTACTTAGCTCTACCAACCCTCGCATTCTTCTTTCCGACAGTCCCTCCAATATTTCTACATTCACTATATACTGGTTTACCCAACTATAAATTATTTAATAAAGGATTTTTGAATTGAATTAAGTTGTTGACGCCACTTTGTTGGTTTTCTTTATAACTTCCAATTTTCTAACTTGTCGCCGATATACTGTGTTGTTACTTTGTAAGCCACACTTTAATTGTACGCGATTTTTCAAGATCCAGTTGAATATAAACATGCCACTCTTGATTCCAACTAAACATTAGAATTTTCTTTATTGAAATTAATAAATTTTCATTATAAATGATTTTCATTTAGTCCGCTCTAAAGTGAACATTTTTAATCAGAAGAAAACACGTATATTTCGAATGGACTTCATTTAGTAGAATTTAAAGATATAAATAACAATTAGCCAATTATTCCCGAATAAACAATATGTTGGTGCTGATTGCATTGAAATGACTACTAATATGCGTTGCGAATCATTTCCAGAAGTGCAAATATTTGATGTAAAATAGATAAGGTCACTGTGGAAGCATCATCTACTCTGAAATGTGTATATTTCAATTAAAAAAAAAGCTTTTGCAATTATTTCAAAGTCTAAAGGATATTTCTCCCACCCCATATGATGTTGTACCGCTTCGAATTATTTTGGTTTAAAAGTTTTTATTGCCTAGACTCAACGCTGTTGAACTACTTCAAGTTTTAACTTATATATGACAACCGTCCTGAAGTATATGCTCGTTTTTTTTTTTTACTGTTTGTTTTTCAATAATATCCTGCTCATTATTTAAAATATGTTGTTGTGACTTTGCATTCGTTTTCGTTATATGTAGAAGTATGTGTATCATGCCATTTTTCTTTGATATTGCAGTGAATCTTGCATTTATTGCTTTGCAAATGGAAGTATTTCGGTGTGTGCCTATTTTCAGTAAGTCTTTGATTCTTTTGAGGAATATGATAACTTTAATATTATCAAATATTAATTTATTTGTGATACACACAGCCCACATTTGACACTAATATTATAAAATTTTGTTTCGCCCCATTTTCTTGCCGATAATGTTTACCATATTATTTAATTTTGTGCTCACATAAACAATTTTAAACCAACGTATATTTAAAAAAAAAAAATTGTGTGGTAAAGGGTTCCTATCCCTTTTTTTTGTGCTTCATAATCAAATTTATGCACCCATAAATAAATGAAAATGAAAACAAAGACAAGAGTTAAAAAAACCGATATGAAGTTCATCCGAGGAGCAATATAATAAATATATCATTTAGACATAATATTTTTCAAGAAATTTATTGCTTTTAATTTGAGATAAAAGTAAAAATAAAACGAAAACTGAAGAAAAACTTTAGAAAATTAATTTTTATTTTGCCATCTTAACTAACATATATACACGTACTTATTGTCATTACTTGAAGATATTAAATTGTGATTATGTAGGCGGCTTCTTTTTTTCTAACTTCAGAGGATAGCTCAAGTTCTGTACTTCTGATGATGTCTGCAGGCTATTTTAATGACCATATATTTCTTATAACTACAATAGGTGTACACCAATTCTTCATTGTTCTTGACACTTTTGAACTTAAGATTTTGTCTCGACATTTATGCACAAAATCACCTAACTACTACTTGTTATTATAATGCATCCATAGTTAATGCAACCTATTTGTATATTTACATTAAATTTATTATGCACTAAATTATAATTAATAAATAAATTATTAATGCATTAAAATTGCATTCTTATATTTACTTGTTATTTATATGTTTTTGTTATGACTGGCGGTCATTTAACAACTTTGTATATTTAATCCTTATATTTTACACATAAAGTCTGACAGCTGCATTTGTTGTTTGTTATTCCTATATGATATAATTACGGTTAATAGTTTGATATATTTTGTAAATAAAATGAATTATTTTGAATCAAAAAAGTATTCATTATTATTATTATTATTATGGTATTATCAATATATGTCTTTTTGAAGTGAAAGATGTCAATTTAAATGATATTCATATGGAATAAATTCGCAAATTCAATAATTAACAAAAACAGGCGTTAAATTCTTGGCAATATGATTTCTGTCTAGTCTCCTTATCCTCTACCATTGGTGCTAGACTTCTTAATGACAGTCAATTATGTATATTTGTATTATCACGAACTGATCGCCTGATTGTATGGCCATTCTAATTTTATTTTTTTCGGTTAATAATCTCGCACATCACATTACAATCTTTCAGTATCGACACATTGTTTGATATTGTATTTATTCAGAAAATATATGTGTACATAACTGTTGACGAAATCATGAACTCATCCTTATACCAGTACCCATAAAAAATCTTTAGGAAATATATCATCGAATTACCGATATTCATTGGGTTCGGGCTGGAAAAAAATATTTTTTTTAATTAGCTGTAATTTCACTATTTTAATATCAAAATTTAAGTCAACCTCCGCCAATTTCGGCAATTCAATTCATATCACTCGATTGGTTGGAATATCATCAGATAACCACACTTTACTAACAATAAAATCCAATATTAATGTAAGTCCTCTTTCAACATTTCAGCTGCTATTTTATCGGAGCCACTTGCATTACCTCCAGTTAGGTGGTGTTATGTGAATTTAATTTCACCATCACTTAGAGTACAATCAATGAATTGTCTTGTAGTCAGTATATTTGATCAACTAGACTTTGAGCAACTTCTACTTCGGTCCAATTTATTAATAAGTTATTAAAATACTGTGTCCACCTTTCTCGTTGAGACTCATATTAGATCATTGAATAGGTCGAATGTGCTGTGTGGTCATATTGTTTGCCAAACGGTTAGTTTTTCTGATGTTGTTTGAATTTTTCACTTAATGTGCCCAAACTGTCTAGTTTCTTCTGTATTAACCTGTTTTACAAATATGTCTCTAGTATATTTTTGCGTCAATATTAACTTACAATATACTAATAATATCCTATGATGTTATTGTCGGCTGCCAAATGATGAGTAGTTTTTAATTGCGTAAAGAAATCGTAATTGCTTATTTTTACATAGTCACCTTACATTTAATTTATTCATATGCTTGTGGCATGTTCATCCTTAATTATATGGAAAAAATTAAACATTAGAAATTTTAAAATTTATTTTGAAAAATCACGAATTATTAATTTTTGGTGAATATCTACCATAAATTCACAATATAATAATCTTATAATTTTCTTAAACTAATAAATTGTAATTGTTTTTGTATAGTAGCTGAAAATAATTAATTTTAAACATGAACATTTAAGGTTGGTAAATCATAAATATATTTTTTTGCATTCATTGCAGTTATGACGTCTTATATAATCTCCAATTTAATTCTGTACTGGTACATGCTATGAAATACTGAAGAAAACTTGTTGCTCTTATACCAAGTTGTTGAAGAATATAGGCAGACACTCTTATAGTATCCATTTCAGAATTTCTTTGTGGTTTGTACTTTATAACAATACCTATATATATATATATAATAAGACGACCACACCATTTATGTTCCACAACCCACCTATTTCTCTTAATTTCTTCTTGTGTTCATTTTCATCTTTGTGATTTTTCTTTTCTTATTTTTTTTCTCTTGAATGCACCTTAAGACCTGACTGGCACATAATCTTTATGAGATTTATACGAATATATTATGCTTTATATATAAGATATATAGAATTTTAAAAAAAAAAGCACAAATAGTAAATTTTGTCATCGTTTATCTTTTACTAAATTTATTAATAAATAAAAAATCTGAATTATTAAATTAAATGAAAATTCTTCTTAGTATTGTTGGATAAATTCTCTGGTATGCTTAAAAAAATTCAGGAAATACCAGTAATATTTAAATGAATTTATTTTTTTAAAATATGGTTATGTCAAATGTAACACTTAATTTTTTTCTCATATCTTCTACAAGCACAGTAATTACATTCAATTCAAAACTGATAATTCTTCAACAGTTTTACATTTTGAAATATATTGGCGAAAATTGCAAACACTAATTTTTATACATTAACAAGAGAAACGTATAATTGGTTGCCAATTATTGGAGGCCCTGGAAATTGTTTAACGGATCACAACATAATATA
>JANSTX010055478.1:0-10137 GCA_027564355.1 Penthetria funebris
TTTTAAATCTAATCCATTTCTTCCCTCTTTTTTATAATAAAAATTTCCATAATTTTGAATAAAAAATATAAAACTCTATTTTTATATATCTATATATTATCCACGTATATATTTATTAAGTATATATACAAAATACATATACATAAAATAATTAATAAAACAAAAAATTAAAAATCTGGAGACTTTCCGAATTTAAAACTTATTAAATTTTCATGCCGTACGTTTATAGTAATTTTTGTAGTTTGTATTGTTTTTAAATTTCTTATATAAGAGAATTTCTTTAAAAAAAAAATATGTTACATTCAGAATTGAAAATGTTATTTTCCATTAAAAAAATAAAAAAATTTAAATAATATAAAATAAATGAAATGCTAATTTTCTAATTATCACTAGGATTTTCATTCACATTTTGTAATACTTCGGGTTCAATCGAATTTACAACTGCTGTTGACTTGCTGCCTAATTTCTTACGACAAAAAATTCATAAAATTAATTATTAAATTATTATTAACATTAATTACATAACACATTCCCATGTTACATATAAATTTTAAATTACCTCTTTAACATCATTACTATTGTAACTTCGTCCCCAACGTAGACGTACTGATTTACGTTTTTCTGGTTCAGTTTCGAGATTATCATTAATTGATGATGAATATTCATCATCGAATAAATCAATGCTTGGATCACTGCGACGTCCCCAACGTAATCTTGGTGATGGTGCCCTTGCATCACGTTGCATATTATTCTCTTCATTTGAAAAATAATCCTATTTGGTTTATAAATTGGAAACGTGTGTATTATATATGGAGTTTCATATTGTATTCATAGAAAAAAAATAAATTAAAATAAATTACGAGTTGATAGATATGGTGATCTAAGTTAGGATCAATCATAAAAGTGAATTGGATTTCTGGTGAGCAATTGCTTTCGTTGTGCTGGTTACGTACTTATGACAATCAGTTGTTATTATTATTTTGTACGACAGGATCAGTTTATTTAGTCTGATACGTATTCCACATACCATATATCAATACATTAAGCATTTGTTATTAAAAAGGCGATTTAACAACGGTAAATACTATTCAAACATCGTGCCACAAATTCAACCTTTCGCCAAAAGTTATCTCTGATGCATAGGTAAAATATTATTGCCACATACAAAACCAAACTAGAATTTGATGAGACCGGCAAATCTGGATGCGAAGAACAACCAAAGAAAATGGAATTGGATCAGCCATACACTGACTGGAATTTCCAAAGCAATTGAAGAGTCTGTCGTCCGAAATAATGGATCGAAAAACTGATAAGTAAAGATACTGAGCAGAGATTTTGAACAATGATATATGATTGTTCGTTGAATCCATATACTCACGCGTGGAATTAATAGATCAAAATAATGATAATGAGATATTATACGTAAAAGATAATTTATTTATAAAATCATATTCATTAATTTCATTTTTACTTACGTCACCATACAAAGAAATTGTTGAGGGATCATCTCGTTTACCAAATCGAAGTCTTAAGGATGGTGAACGTATTGGTTTCTTATTTATTTCATCATTAAATCGTTTTTCCTGAAAAAGTTGCTAATTTTTAATAAAATGATATATATTTTATTTTACTCTGCATTTTGAAACATAAATTAATTATTATAAAAATACTAACCAGTAAAGTTACCTGGAAAGGTGATAATGGTGATAGACCAGGATCACTTCTTCGACCAAATCTTAATCTTAATGATGGTGAACGTTGTGCCTTTCTTTCTACTTGATGATTTGGAAATGATATAGGACCAGTATATTCTCTTTGTAATAGATTTTCGTAAAGATCATTTAAGGAACCTATATACATAATTAGACAAGTTGTTTTAAATTTATGTAGTGAAAAAAAATTTTTTTTTTTATAATTCTATACAAATATATTCAATTTTAAATGTGAATTAACATTGAATGTCGCGGTGACACCTATTATAATCTATTATCATACTCCCATTCACCAACCATAAATTGGTGGTGGATGCGGAGTGTCCCGACCAAAATACCATAAATTAAAGTTAAATTTTAAATACTAAACCTATAATGCCTAAATGATCAATATTTAATATTATTATATAATTTTTATTAAATTATATTATTAGTAATAATAAATACTTACTGTCAGATTCAGATGAAGGTAATGCCAATAACACACAACCTTTTAATAGAAAAACTATGAGCAATGTTGACGATTTGACACCATTCATTTTATATGCTGAAAATATAATGGATGAAATATAGAAAAATATTATTAATTTGCTATTGTCATTATTGTGCAAGATGTTTTGAAATTGTTAAAATAAAATTATTAATTCGAAACAAAAATTTACCTCAAAAGGATTCAATCAAACACATTAAATTAAACTTGCATAAAACTTCATGATAAAATTTTAAATAACTAAAACTGATCGTTAATCAATTTAATGAATTTATGATATGCAATAGATGAGGACGAAATATTAATATTTTACAGTGTTGAAGCATGAAATTGCCTATTATATTTAAAATTTATACAGTTGCCGGAAGGATATATCCTTAAAGTTTATCAGATATGTGACAAAATTTTCGAATTATGTAGTTTATATTGTTTTATGTACATACTAAATGCTACTCACGTGCACTTTATTTACAATGATTTATTATATATTTAAGCTAATATAGTAGTCGATATATTGATATACTAGTATAATTGAAGATTTCTTTAATGTTATTATGCTTAAGATAGTCTGAACTGCCACGACGGAACAGACACTAGAATTATTAAAAAATGAACTAAAGCGATGGGCCCTTAATATAGTTGTGGATATAGCTGCACGGGGGTGACTAGAACACCTTAAATGAAATATTGGCCTGTAAAATGACTGAAGGTCAGCAGGAACTTCATCATAAAATCCAAATTAGGAATAGTTGTAGAACAAAATACATAGCTAATAATATATATAGTAAACTATAAGGTGATCAAAAAGAAAACTTATAACTGGTAAAGGCATGGAATGATTGTCGTCTGAAATGGTACACAAAAGAAATCGATCAAACTACAACGAAATTAAATATATTAGCTGAAAGGTCAAAGTAAACAATAATAATGATTGTAAGAAATCGATTATTACTAACAAAGGTACATTAATCGGTATAAAATATAGTTTGTAACAAAAAAGGACACATATTCCAAATTGATATTGGTATACTGATCCAATTATAGAGGCAATATGAATAAGACTAAGATACACCGACGCACTGAGTATACTGAGGAATTATTCACCAATCTACTGAAATTTAAACATTTATAACTGGATAATCATGATTGATTATATATTTTCCAGTTGGTAATTTTCAATTATAGTTATAGGGAATTACAGACGGGTTCTGGTTCATTTCATAAATTTGATATTTGATTGATGAGAATTTCTGTTATCACAACAGTGCTTTCGCACTTAAAAGGCTGAAACTTCGTTGTACTCAACTAACTGTCACTTCACACACCTGTTTTCCGAATTATTCATGTGAAGTATTCATGTAAAGTTAATCAACTAAATATCTGCACAACATATTGAGAAACTAATGTGGTTTATTGGTTGAAAATTGATGTATTATAACTGGATTAGTATTGTAATACCTATGCCTCCTTGTACCTTATAGGTTTAGAAGATGAGATGATGATTTTTATACTGGATTATACTTGTTCACGTAAACTATTAACCTTTTTATATTCATTTTTGAATTCGGTACTCAGATTATATAATATATTATATTGATTATACGAAGGGATGATGATTAATAATCTATAAGAAAAATGATTTGATTGCAATTTTATGTATAGCAAATTTTAATTGACGATATGAGGTAGATCTACATTCGTATTTAATTTAATTTCTTATTATATAACTTCCAAATTGTACACATAGTTTAACATTTTCAAATGATAATTAAGTTGTGGGGTATACTCACTGGTATTAATTACTTAAGTTGAAATAACTTTCTAAATGATTGAATGTATAATGCACATATTTTAGATATATTTATGGATATAATTTATTTTAAGATTGTTTCAACAAAATTCAAATGAAATTTTCGTAAACCACACATTAATTAATTCCAAGTCAAAGATGTTACCATTTAGTTAATAATTAGAATGAAAACCACAATTTTGTTATTTATTGGTGAGAGACTTAAATTGTATAATTAAATGGTTGTGTTTATGAAAAGTGAATACTAGTAACTGTGAGTAAATTGAAGGATTTTAAAAGTTAATGAAAATATGGGGAATTGTTACTACCAATATGAAAGGTAAAGCAATAGCGAAGTGGCAGAAGAATAGCCTCTTCTTGATTTTAAATCCAATATACAGCAATTTATACACGAAAATTTACAATTGAAAATATAATATTAGGAGAAAATATTTGGTTTGTGGTAAGCATCAATGAGTCAAAATAATTTGCAACATATCGCTTCTTTCGAGAATACGTGTAGAATTTGAACCTATATAAGTTTCCAAATGAAATGTTGTTCAAAATAGTGAATATGTCATACGACAACAAAGTAGTTGCATTCAAGACAATTTCCTTCAACCTTACTCAGTATCTTAATTCTCAGACAATAAGAAAAGTAGAAATTCCTGGTATACATTACATTAATATTAAATTATTAGTGATTGCGTTTTAATTGTATTAGCGTATCCAAACTTAGAAAAAGGAGCTTATATGCAAATTAAACTACTTCCTTTGAAGTCATCTACTATATGAGTTCTGAAGTTTAGACTGCATTTATAACTTTTAATATCGAAACGTTAAAGGTATTAAATTGTATGAGCCTCATAACATAATTCTATGTAAGCTACGAGTACTCAAGATATTTCCATTTATGCAATGGCATACTATCTTTTGATTCCATTCAATTTTCAAATTACAATACTAAAAATTTGGAAAAATCCGAGTATATTTAAGGACTGTATATTAGAATAATTAGGACACACGTAATCCTTTGTTAATTTATCTGAGCGAGAATAAAGAACATCTATTATATATAGGTATAAGCATTGTTGAATTCAGAAAAGAAACGAAAGAAGAATTGATTGATATTTATAATATATTCCAGGAAAAAGGTCATGATTAATGTCTTACAATATACTGTTATATTAAAATATCCTTTATTCAATTCCATATTTTAATGTGTACCCTGAATAGATAGATATCCTTTTCATATACTATTTTTAAATATTATTTGATACAATAACAAGTATATGATACTTATATCAATAGGAATACCTAATCATCGTAGTCACATAATCCTGACTTTTATTGTACACGGAGACATATATGAAACCAGACAATGTACCAAAATAAAGAATCAAATAGGTAAATAATATGTCTTTAATTGGATGCCACTATTGTTTTATGTTGCCCTAGAAGCAAATAATGACAACAAATATATATGTAAGATAAATGCATTGTTTACATACTACAATACTCATTCTCTGGTATTAAAAAGAAATCTTGGTAATGCAATACTTCTCACATCATTTTTGAACGTATTTGGACTCTTTGTAATAGATAAGCATAAGTATGATGGCAATCATAAAATAATGGCCTTTGACAGATTAAATATAGATGAGGGTGTTAAATGTGGTCTATCTTCGGATTAACATCCGACTATTTATTACACAAAGTATTCAGAAAAATTTACCATAATTTAAATTCTAAACTTAAGTAATGGATAATATAGGAAAACTTAACAAGGAAACAGTAAGTGTGGTATAGTAGAACATTCAAATGGAAAGGATAAAATGTGGAGTCTCATAAATACATATTTGTCAAAAGTTATAATATTATCACATATGGTGATACTGAAATATATAAAACTTGGAATTATATTAAGTGACCAAAAAATTAATGTTTGGATTGACCGAGATTTTGACACAGGTGAACAAATGATTTAAAATTTGTGTCATATAATTTGATTATGTGTATTGGAATAATAATTTTTTTTTTTTGGTTCTTTGTGTGCTGAAACGAATAGCATGTAGAGACTCACAAATATAAAACTTTCGCGGTCCTATAAAAACATAGCCAAAAGAAGTAACTGGCTGATATATAAGAATGTGAAATGGAGCTATTATCTTTGAAATGCACGTCGATGGGTTTCAGATTGTTATAAATTAGGATAATATGATATAAATGATGATATAAATAATGATATAAAACATTTGAAAAATAATTTTAAGGAGTAGATATGTCCATATATTTATGGTGAATGAGGTCAGAAACAAAGCATTCAATTGCAATTACTTATGAATTTAATGAACTGATGTGTATCTGTGAATCTGCTCATAAGAGTTCTTAAGTTCACAACATTATTAAGATCAAAGATAATATTCATACACCTGAGGTCAATAAAATATAATAGACTGCCAATTTGCATTTAATATGTTATATGTTTATTTATTGATTTCACATAAATAATTCATTAAATATCTTATTTGGATATTATCAATCTATTATGCATTGTGTACAGCACATTATGTAATATCGTTAAATTTATCAACATATTTAATCGAAATTACATAATTTTTTTATATATACAAGTAGCTAATGTACATTGTCAATAAAGTCATATATTATTTAATGTAATATATTTCAGATAAATCACAATCAATATTATGTCATTATTAAGTTCTAACCTACTGTGGTATCAATTAAGTAGTTAAATGAATATTGAAATCAAATTTTAACTTTATCGACAATATTGACATATAGATTTCCCTGTTTAATATTACTCCATAGAGGAAGTTAAAATGAATTGATTAAGGTGCTGAGAATATTGCATTAGATGTTCACATGAACATCTAGAAATAATTAGATGTGGTGACAATTCAAATGACCACGTCAATTGTAGAAACACTAGACGCACCTATTTTATTGATACCTAGAATCTGTTCTGCACATGATCTCGAAGTAGAAAAGTCTCGAAAGGATATAACAAACAATAAGGTTCATGCAGCCCTTTATAGTGACTTTCCAATCATTTTAAATTGTAACCGTAGTCACTTCAATATTGCATATATGCCAATAAAATTTAATTGTTCTTAAGCTAAGAACAAAGCGTCTGGCCAAGCTGAATTAAATCAGACCATTGTGCAAAATATACCATAGAGACAATAGTGTAGAACAATGTACTTCGTCTAAAGTCAATACAGTTAAAGTAGAATAATTTTCACTGAGCTCTGTGGAGGTAAATATGGATTGACCAACTTTTGTGACTCACTACATTCGTCACCCGAACTGCTATAATTTATAGTTTTTTTTTTTTTTTTGTATTTCAGTGTGTGGATGAAGCTTAGGTTAGTAGGTACATTTTATCTACTTGTCTACATTTTGAAATATCTTAATTTAATTTTTTTTTTTGAATAACCAATTGATGTCAGTTTCATATTTAAAATGATAACTCAATCATCATTATAGGGGATGATGATGAATGTTTTGCTAATCAGATTGAATGCTGTAGATGTTCCTGGTAAAAGTGAGAAGAATCAAAAAATTTATTCTTTTTTGCAATTTTTTGTTTTGTTTACTTGATGTTACGTTTCAATACGTTAATCGTCAGCATCATCTTAACTTGTTTTTTAACATACGTTCAAGCAACCACAAGATATTAGTCTTCAACTCCATTTACCACCATCGTAAAGGTACACATTACTATTCAATGATATAAATTTAATGTATACAGTAATACTATGGAACAAGAAATTAACGGATGCATAATATATATTTGTATATATTAACACTTCTATCTTTACATATGGAAGAATCTCAGACGTTTTCATTTATAAACTTCAAATTCAAAAATCTTGCAACTCTTTTGAGTTGCAAATAATTCATTTGGAAGGAATTTATGGAGTGGAAAAAGAAAAGAAAATACATATAGAATATCTTATTTAACCGTATGCCAGACTAGGGGATGGATGAGCAGGAGTGTTTGTTTATGAATTTATTTAGGATCGAAAACAAAAAATTTATGTGTGTATAACAAGTACATAATGTAATAAATTGCATATACGTCTATAAATATGGGGTAAGCTTTTATTTATTTCCTTTTTTGAATACACGGCAAGTGACAACACATTATCCTAAAGCTTATTTAAGCTTCTTTAAGTGTGAACATTTTATTTATTATTATTTTTGTTCATATAAAACCATGAAAATAAATCTGTTGTTATTAGAATTGAGAAAGGATATAAGGTATTGGCAATGGTTAAACATAAATCGACACAAAATCAAAATTAGCAATAAAATGCAAAGTAGTCTATAGTATAAAAAATTATTAAATAAAATAAACAAATAAAAATTAATCGCTATTTTTCATACGTACACATTACATGTAATTTATTTTATCCGCACTAATTATGCGAGTATTTTATTAAAAACTTAAGGACTTCATATCCAAAGTTCATACAAAATATTTTATATACTTACTTTTTACGTACGTGTTTTATCGATTGAATCCTTTCTCAGATCGTATAACAAAGGTGAAATAAGATTTATATATTTAATAAAGTTGAGTTTTTATTCAGTTGTATCGCATTCAGTGTATCAATAATTTATGCGATAATCCTTTTATATACCATTAACATAAGAGTTTTGATATTATTGGTAAAGACCCCCCATATATTGTCGTCTAATTAGTTAATTCATGAAGATCGCTAGGTTTAACCACATACATTTGATCACTGATTCAAGTGCTGGCATTACCTCACTGAGGTGAGTGAACCTCTGTAATTGTTTCAGTGAACTGTAGTTCATAATTTTAAGTAATGACCTGTAACCATATTTCAAAATCACCCTACACCCACTATTCAATATATATATTTAATTTGTTCGAATTTATAATCTACGAGTATTAATCAATAAATGTACATGTTTTGTACGATTTTAGAACTTAAGCGTTAATAAACATTGATAATTCTTAAAGAAAACAAATTCTTTAAAAGGGTGTGTTTTTGTTTAATCATATTAAATTACCTGGATTCCATAAATAAAATGAAAATTATGATTAAGGATAACAATTAGAGTTGATGTTTGAAAAAAAAGAAAATGGTTATAATCGTAAAATTTTTCTTTTAAAAAAAAAATGCGATAGTTTTACCATTGTTTAATATGTAATACCTTGACCTTGACAGGTCTGTCGAATCAGTGACAAAATACATTGTATATAAATTCATATAAGTAATTTGTAAATGATATCGGGTGCAGCGATAAACGATGGTACAAGCTTTACTGGATAACCTATTGGTTATTGTATACTTTCAATAGTAGCAAATAGCGTAAAATAAAATCTATTTCAGAAAGTACAATACAGTTTCATGTTAGCAAAATTATTAGAATATGTGGAATTTGATGCTTAGATACATAAAACTGTCACAGGTTGATAATTTTGTTTGTGGTAGCCCGCCCGTGTTGAAAGTCTTCCATAGCCATACCATAATGAAATCATACTTGAAATCAAAACTTATAAAACTGATCTTTCTCTGCTTTAACCTAAAATTTTCATTAGCTTGGACACTAAATTCTCAGTATTACAAGGTCCGTCACGTAAATTGGTACCAATTTCAAAGTCTTTAGTTTATAAATATTGTTTCTAGGTCAACGATAGTTGCATTTTTATTTATTTTTACGTCATAAATTGATAAGAAATATACAATTTCCAGATAGCATATTATCAATATATGTGTATGTGTGAAATGCATTTTGAATTAATACTATATGTGACACATTATTTCAAAGTCATTTCGTATAATTAATTTAGAAGGATGTGACTGTCATCCATAGGTTGTTCAAGATATCTTTCGTTTCCATGAGGTACAGCGGGAATCTGATCAAGATAAACGATAACATAGGATCGACATGAATTTGCAAAAAAATTATTATTTTAAAACTTAGTTTTAAACTGTTTTTTTTTTTTTTATTCAACCCAATGAAAACACAAAGTTATGGTAAATATTTAGCTAAGGCCTTAGGGTATCCATGATTTGATCATGAAATAATTCTTTTGGTATTAGGAAAATTTAAAGACTGTAATTTTTTTCAATAAATGTTGGTTT
>JANSTX010055480.1:0-10135 GCA_027564355.1 Penthetria funebris
ATATATACACATCACACATACACTTATTGCTAAATATCTGTCATTCCTTTTTTTTAATTTATTTTCGTTTTTAAAAAATGAGTTACGCCTAAAAATCATTAAATTTTATCAAATAAATGCACAATTTAATTAATAAAAATTTGAGCAATAATTTGATTCTATTATTTAAAAAATATTTATTTTAAATTTGTTATCCTTATTTTGATCCCTCTACTTTTTTTTTTTTTTAAAGAGAACATAAATTGCAACCAGTTTGTGAACCGCACAGGCCATTACAATATGGATGTACTTTAGGATAATTACTCCATAATGATGTGGTATTTGAGGTTGTTGAATTTGGTATTTGCCAGATGGATGGTAAATTATTAAAAGACGATAATGATGATTCTTGATTTCTTGATGCGGTTCCAGCATTCTCCACTCACATCACCTTAAAACAATGAATAAACATAATTTTCAACAATTATAATTTTTTTTAATAAGATTATAAATTACTTGAAGAATTTGACTTGCTTCGAATGCGGTACCAGGTAATAATATTACTGGACTGGATACATGACCAGCTTCTACACATACCATATTAGGATATTCGTCATCACCAAAATCGGCGATTTCTCTTGCTTGTTCAATCCAAGGATTCCAAATAACTATAAAAATGTAAACATGATTTTTTTAAGTATTTGAAGAGAAAATGCAAAATTTTCGAAAAATACATTTCTCAATTGAAGATATAGTCAAACCCCGGGTAAGATTTATTTAGGTGAATTGATAATGTAGGTAAAAACAATAAACAAGAAATTACTTTCTTTTGAACATAAATCAATTTAATTTTCCAACACAATTTGGATACAATTTTTGCAATGAATCCTTTAACACCCTATGAAATTTATTTCCAGCTGGATTGTTTCACATGTTAGAAAAGAAAAAACAGTTGATCGCTTTCAATTCTGGAGAATACGATAATTGAAAAAGTATTTCATATTCGGGTAATTGTTGATGTGTAACACTTTGTTCCTTGATAAATGATGTTTTTTCATAATTTCTTTCTTCAAATTGTCCAGTAATTATTAATAATATGCACCGGTGATTGTTTCATTTTGTTCTAAATCCTTATCGTCTCGATCTGTATTGTACCGCCTTAATGGCGGTTCTTTGCAAACGTTTTTTTTTTTTTTGGACGAACGAGTTTTCTATCACCCTGCGAATTTCAATCAAATGCGTATTTTGGCAATATCAACAACCGGTCGCCTCAATGTATGACCGATCTAATGCCCCTTTTTTCAGTTGACAAATTTTTGTTCATCGCCTCCAGAAATGCCAGCCTCCACAAATTCTCGTTTGATTGTATATTGTATTTGGCAAAAAAAAAAAAAATATGCGTCTAACGCCAATTATTGACGAAAACCTGAATTTGTGACCCGATGTATCAAACAATAGTACGGATAAATAATTAGTTTTAAAAAAATGCATAACTTTTGATTTTTTGAAATTTTTGACGACCGTCAGACTTACCGAACACTTACCGAACCATTAGTATCCGTAACTATACATCTCAGTTGTTAATATTTCTAAATAGGAAATGAATATTCATGAATGTGCATCCCAGAAAACATATGGAACCGCCTTTGATTTCTTTGGTGCGCTTCAATCATATTATACCCACTGATATTGAATTTGTACGACCAAAACGAAATACAATTAACCATTTATGAATAATTATAATTGATAGAGTAGAACGCGAATTGAATTTATCAAGCCCTGCTTTTGTTTCTGTGATGGATTTTTTTTATATACAAAAAAAAAAAGACAAAAAAATTTACTCGACACTCGGAATTGGTTTTTTTTCCATTATAACAAATAAAACAAAAATGGTTTGCTTTCAATTGAAAGTGCAAAATGAAAAAAAATTAAACTTTGCATGTGTTTTTTTAAAAAAAATGTTCGATGTTAAAAATTAATATCATTAGGGAAAATTCAATACATCGATCATTTAATAGGTAATTATTAGAGAATTATAGTGAACCTTTCACATCCAATTTCAGACCTTTGTTTGTCTAACCATAAGTATAAAAATTCTAATCAAATCAAAATCAATCTATCAATTAATTGCACAATCATTTTGCGCAAATATCCTGTAAAATTACCTGTATCAGGAAAATTATATTTTTGTAGCCTCATTTTTCGTCCAGACACAACATTTGTAATAATATGTTCTTGTGGTGTATGTTGATAAATTCTATCTGTCCATTCATTTATTGTAACAACATCTCTGCCTTCTTGATAGATAGGTCCATCTCTTGTCTACAAAAAAGACAAAAATAATAAAATAAAATTAGTTACCATACATGGATATTAATTATAAAAAAACGATGTATATTTGAAAAACTCGGTTAGTTTAAATTAAAATTTGTATGATGCAATAAGCAAACTCATCTTTTCCTTATACCTTATCTATAAATGTACAGCCATGTAACCCTGTAATCTGACATCTCCTAACATCAGGAACTTTTAAATATGTATGCAATAAAAGATTAAACGAAAATGTTAAATCTTTACCAGGATTGTATACACCAATGTGAAAATGTAATTCTTTTTCACGTAAAATAAGACGATATGTTATCCGAAATCTATAAATAAAAAAAATAATTAACATAACAACTAACAACGACGATATACTAATATATATATATATATATATATATATAGATATAAAAAAAATCTTTACTGATAATTCCACATTGATCGTGTAAAATCATTATCCATTAATGTGAACATTGCCTCTACATCACCATTGTGTAATCTCTCAGGTGGACGTTCTAATGTCCACCTTGTAATTCTTGCAAATCCATGTTGTGGTCCAAATGTCCAGGGTCCAAATTGTGCTGAGAATTAAAATTAAATTTGAAAATGTAAATAATATACATCTAATGTATTTCTTAGAAACCTGATAAATTTAACTCTTAGGAATCTGATAAATTTAAGCAGGTGCATTTAAGGTGGTTTTTCATTGTAGACTTAAAAGCATCATCTCGTCTTTTTTTTTTGCGAAAATCAATCAAAACCGATTTTAGGACCAGTCTTCTCGGTTTTGATTGGTTCTCACAAAGAAAAAAAAGGCGAAACGAGGATTATAAGTCTACAATGAAAATTCACTTTAATTCGTATTTTGACAAACAATCAAAACTTTTTATCTCAATTTTATACTAAATTATGAGAGTATTTGAAATAACAAAATACGAAAAAAAAAACACTAAACATTTGTTTATAACATACTTACGAAATACAAAAGGAATTCCTCCTCGTATCGCTTTCTTGCCATCAAATACTGCTAGCTTACTGAAATTTAAATAATTTAATTAAATCATTGATTCATTTGAGCAGATAATTACATATTTTGGAAGGAAAGAGAAAATCAAAAACTAAGCAATAGCAATTAATAACATCGAAAACATATCTTGAACGAGATCGTTACCACAATCTATTAAATGAAAGCGGAGGAACAAATAACTGTAGTATTATTTATTAGTGAACTCACATAGTTATGTTTACATCTTAATCTTAGACACAACACCAGTACACTACGCAACACTAGTAGAGTTATATATAAAATCACAAAAAGGCATTAATACCATATATAATGTATTGTGATCGTGTTTTTGATGGTATTGTTTTTTAAATCCAAAGATGTTAGTTGGTCATTTGGAGTTATTTGAAGTCACGTAAATATTATCCACTTAGTTTATGCCTTTTGATAACAATTTCTATATCGATTATTCCAAATTCAATGGCAATATTAATTGTGTTTAATCCATTCTGAGAAATGGATACTAAATTTCGTGGGAATCGTCTAAGTAATTAAAAACATGGCGGTTAACATATTAACTTTATGAGTTAGAACACATTATATGACATTTGACATTTGAATTCACCAGCATTTCGAAGACATAACAAAGTTGCTACTTACAGAATATACAAAAAAAACCTTTACTGTTCTGAACCGTCATTATTTTCTTCATCAGTTGACAATCACATAAATATTTAACATTGGGTTAAAATCTACTACAAAAGTGAATTGAATTTGCGATCAAATGCTTACCAGACCTTTGGGTGGTGGTCATCGGGAACGTAATTTTATACTAATATTAATTCAAAAATGGCTACTATTGCAAGGCGATTGCAACTCGCATTGGTGACACACGCGAAACAAAAAAACTGGAATTGGATGGGAACACAAATACGAGTTTTGCGCCTTCTTACGACAACGGCAACGATTTCGAAACCCGAAATGTTAAAACAATGCTTGAACTGAATTGACAAAACTAGCGCAGGTGGCTCAAGAAATGAAGAGGTACAAACTGGATATTCTTCGGTTTACCGAGATTCGATGATATAAAAACGGGAAAAGGACTATGCGCTCTGGTGGAATTCTTTTGTTGATTTATTGCCAAGTATCTCTGCAAAGCGTAGTTTTGTCGATTGGAAGATCGGATAATCACAACAAGTTCGTAGTTATGGAGAAGACAACATATGAAATGCTATATTATATTGTTACATTTCGAGATGACAAGGAAAGGCAACTGATCACAAGCTATTTGGCAAATCGTTTAGTATATGACATCGATCGACGAAACTAGAACACTTTATCGGCCAATTGAGACAAGTTGGTGAGCACGTTCATAAGTTATGAAAGGAAGGAATAGATTAGTGTTGACACGTGAAATCTAATAATAAGGAGGGGAAGCATCAAAATTGTGATTTACAACAAGAATGCGATGGACCAACAGAATCTACGGACACAATGTGAAAAACTGAAACATTACAATCCGCACACATGAATTCCAACAACATGAGCGAAAATTAACGTCTGACAAGCAAATTAATTTAGTGACTGGAGATTGTGAACAACGGCGGTTGTTCGTTGATGTTCTATGCTTCCGTCTATATGATCATCACGAGACCTAACAATTTTTTTTATCTATTTCAAGGAAAAGTATGAATAAGCATATATCCAAGGCACGATCAAGGTTATCGGTATCTGAAGAAACTTAAGCGTCTATATCATTGAAAATAGTGTCATCAAAAACAAATATTGGATAAACATTATAATTCTAATGAATTTCATGTTTCATGTTTTACAAGCCTTATATTTTTGAGAATTAGTGTTTTCTAAGTGAAAGAAGTGTATTTTAATAAATAGACATTTCGTTTTTTTTTTTTAATATATCAAGTATTACATTGACCTTTCTTTCTATAATAAATTGAAATATCTCGCGGCTATAAGTAAGTAAAAAGCAAGAAAAAAAAAAAAAAAAGAACCCGCAAACAAACTGAATGAGAAGTAAAGTTATATTAGTTGGAAAATAATAAAAATACATATTCATACAAAATATAAGTACAACTTTTTCTTATCCTCTAAAATCTAATGTAAAAAAAACTACAACTCATTTTGTGCTTTGGTTCGTTCAAAGTTGCCGCCGGCAACACACAAAAACTAGGCCCACCCGACAGCCATTTTGAATGCAGGGATGTATTCATACATAATGATAGTTTTTATGCACGTGGTTTTTCGGATACATTGGTTTGCAGATCGATAAAACGAATGGGTTGGGAGGAAGGTGAATAATAAAATCTTCTTATAATAATAATAAACAGAGAAAACATTCAACATTCTATTCTGTTCTGTTCTGTCGGTTTTTTGTGCCGTTGTTCCATTTGATTAATTGCAATCATCTACACGCATACACTTTCGTGTAATAATATATAATATCATTCATTATATTGTGTATATATAAATGATGTATTTAAGATAATCGTGGTCATTAGAGACCAAAGTTATCTCCGTTGGTTTTTTTGTTTCTGTTTTTTTTTTGTATATCTCAAATATAGAGATTTGTACTCCCGTATATATCTCTATAACCATATATACGAGGGCGAATTGATATTGAAGGATAAAAATCAATGAGCATGCGCATTATCACCAAAACAAAAAATTATTTTTCACATCGGGTAGGTATTGTTTAAAAATGCACATGCAAAATTTCAGGCAAGTACTATTAGGCTTATCCGAAATCAATTGAACAACTATGTGCAATTAAACTGACCATTTTTATTTTGGACATACCTAATTAATTTCACATTTTACCAAATGTCAAAGCTCAATTAAATACCACAAACACTGAATCGAAGCGATGTTTGTAAAACTGTACAGTGGTGCAATTTAGTTTGAACGTATTGCAGCGGTTGCCCACTACATAGCGCAGTTAAACTATATAGTTTGTGGCGAATTGCACATTTAAGATATTGGAATGTGAAATTCCGAGTGTATTTTTTCACAATATTGATTAGGAACATGTTTATACACGTAATTCAAATTTTTATGCCGATTTATCACTGTTGTTAAAACATGCATTCATCACTACACACCACAAACAAAATCACTGCACACCAAAAATAAAGTAGCATAGTCGAAGCAGTGAGAGAAGTTCATCAAAGAAGCGAAAGACGGTTCCATCGACAAGAAAATGTATGGTCTCTATTTTATGGGATACATGCATTCATGAATATTCATCGATTGTTTAGAAAAAGTTAAAAAAAATAATCAGAGCGTATTATTTGTCATTATCAGACCGATAGTTTTGCATTAGAAAATGCATCAGTTTACACATCGACCGAATTTGTAATATTATGATATGAAGATGTTTTATCGTATATTCTCCAGATTTGGCACCGATCATATTTTTTTTTATATTTTCGAAAATATGTAGGCTGAAAAGAGATTTGAATCGAAACATAATTTGGTAGGCCGAGTGACTTTTTCTCTTTGCCAACATGAAAAAATTACTAGCTGATGGAAATAGATTTGAATTAGATTCAGAAGTCATCGACGTAACAAACGTATATTTTGCAGATCGCTAATCTGTATTATTCGGAAAGGTATAAAAGATTGTAATATCGCCATACATCGAACAAAAATGGATTCTTAACTTCATTATCAATTCGCCCTCGTTTTTATGGAAATTTAAATTCAAAATATTTATACTATAAATGTTGGTGCTGCGATTACTTGCTGTTATACCCCAACAGTGAGTTAAACAAGTAGAATATTATTCGTATATTGATTTGCGAAATTTATATTTCTATAGCGATATTATCCCATATATAAAATGTACAAAATGAAAAACAATTAGAAAATTTGAATCCAACCATGTTATATTTTCATTCAGTAGCGCCGTGTTTTTTGCTAAAATGTTTTCTATAAATTCTATTATAATACATACCACCGCAACATCTATAGGTTTCTATATAGATTGGGTTAATGTTGAAAAATTACTTGCAATGGAGATGGCATTTCTGTAGTCAGTTTCTCTTAAACACGCCGAATCGCGATAACTTAGGGGTTTCTGACTTGTTTTTTGTGTGGACATATGGCGAAATAGAATGGTAAATTGGCGGACAATTCATTGCTGTTCAAATTTTCGTGCTTGTGCATCATAATGAATAACATTAATTTTTTTGTATTTTGTTTAGCCGTTTTTTTGTTCTTCTTATACATATTTTGGTTTATGGTTTTGTTTTAGTAAATTTATAATTTGGTGAAGACTTCTTTAACGTCTATACTTCTTCTTCCTCTTTATCTGCTTCTGCTGCTTCTTTTTTTTTTTGTGTTATTGCATTATATAAAATAATCTTTACTTTATGCTTTGTTGTATGTACTCTCGTATATATTATTATTATTAGTCTCTGGTTTTTCTAGCTGTGGAGAAAAAACTTAGAGCCAAAAAAAAAAACAAGAAATTGTATAATTACTTATTGACCAGTCATTCAACCATATATACACAATTCATACATTTATTTGCTGAATGTTATTTGGAAGGAAAAAGATGTAATTATTCAAATATTTTATATTTTATCTCTTAAATTTAAATTATACTTATAAAGTGATTTCTGAATTAATAAAATAATGTACTCTTATTATGTAAAAAGCCAATGACATAACAGCTAGTAATACATTAATAATAATATAATGGAATATAGACTTAATTAGGTGTTAACAGAAAAATTAAAAAAAATGGGAAATATTCATGTGATCATCATTATCTGAAAACATATATTCCACTAGAAAATAATGAGCATAACTAAAAGTTATTGACTGAAAATTGAACTTTTATAGTAAGTTTATTTGCCATACACTTTACAACATTAATCCGGCAATTCTAACCGGATGAAATGTGGCAAATGTCCAGTCTATTCTCAAGAAAAATTGACCCCAACTATATATAGAAACATCACCTCAATTTTATCGACGAAAATTTATTAAAATTCATTAAAATGTACACTTATTATATTTGGAATCTTAAAAAAAAAAAATTAACCATGATCGTAAATATGATTTTTGGTCGGTATACTTATCTTATTGAAATTTGGAGCTAAATAATTGCACAAATTTGATTAGACGCATACATTAGATATATCTAAGGATTTTCATAGAATTTGACATAAGACATTATTATATTTTTTATCATCCGGTTCCGTCACATCACTTTTTGTCACTAAAGACTTCTGGTCAATAACCTCAAACAAAACTTGCAGTTATAATGATAACGATATATTCTGTAGCAGTATTAATACTTTAATAAAAGATCAGCAGCAAGTATAATCAATACTTTTTTAATGTGAAATTATAGGCTACTCTCTCATTAATGATTTTAAATCAATTTTTGATTGGGAGATCAGTATTTCAATTTAAAATAAGTAAGACACAACTCTGTGTTTGTTGGTATTACAAAAATAGGCTATATAAAAATAGCCTATATAGATCATGTATAGAACAACGTGATATGTGTATAATTGTACAAAACGGAACCAGCACCCATATTGATAAATAAGAGAAGCACAGACATTTCACAATATCATAATTAAAACGTTTACAATGTGCAGAGAACAAGAGGCAACGATCGTGATGGTTCTTCAAAAAATACAAAAAAAAAAAAAAAAAAAAAAAACAAGGCAATTATATGAAAATTTATTCGAAACAATCATTCTTCAGGCTTAAAGCTGTGAAAATTACATTGAAAATTATTTTATTTACAAATCACAATTTATTTCAGATCATGTACTATATACGAACGACAAAATAAAGCAAAATATACCAACCCCCCCAGGCGATTTAATAGAAGAGGTAGATAATAATTCTCTTCGGCATTGAAATTAAAGTGTAATACTACGAGATTTAACACTTAAGACTTTAATTCTATATGCGTATACTGTTAATATCATAGAAAAACATAACCGAATGGTGTCGGATAGAATTGAAAGTGGCTAAAAAATACATACGGCAATGAATTGGTGTAAGATAAAAAGCCTTAATTTTAACTTACAGCAAATTTCGGCAAATTAATCTTTTAGCTGATGCATATATAAAAACTTTTGATTTTCCTGAAGAGATTAAATATTTAGGCACAATACTAGATAAATGATCGCAGTAACTGCCACATTAAAAAATATAAATCAAAGTCATCTGACTGTAACGGTATATTTGTAAGGAACTGCAGTCATGGACAATAATGTACGATAAAATAAGTTAATCATATGCAATGGATATCTCTCGGGATATCTTACATTATTCCCAAATTTCGGAACCGCCATTAGGAAAACCATTGTCAAATATTATTCCGTTGGAATTAGTGCTTGAAAATCAAAAATTGTGCTTAAATATTTGACTTTAAACGTTGCATATAACAAGACGTGCAAAGAATTCGTGCATATCTCCTTCAAAGTCTCCTAAACTCTATCCTTCAACCGTTAATGAGATATTATAGGTTTTCCATAAAATGTCTTACATTCTCAAAACATAGGGACAACGGACAACGTAATAAAATTAAATTTTGTTGATCTAAATCAGGAGAACATACGTGACAGCAGGGTTCTTTAAAACTAAAATTGAAATATCTCACTTTCAACAATTTTGTAAAATATTATAGGTTAGTATATAAGGGTTACTCATATTTATTAATAATAATCAGTAAGGGTAGCAAGGTCAAAATATAAGAAAGTGAGTTGATATTGAATTTATCATACAATTTTATTTACAATTTAATGGAAATACTACGTAGGTTTATCGGTGAATGCATTTGAT